>JAOBRB020221381.1:0-11991 GCA_027575285.2 Zoanthus pulchellus
TAGTATGCGGTACGGCTGGATATTTTTAGGAGTCAAAATACACAAGACAAGTAAAAATATCAGCCATACAACATACTAAATTATCTAATAAGTAATTTCTTATATAATTTGTTTATTCGAGGAAAAATAAAAAGGAAAATTTGTAAAACAAAATCTGTGATGCTGCAACCACTTGTAAAATTGCATGCAGTTATGTTTCCTACGTTTAATTTTCTCGGCGTGTAACAACTGTCAGCTAGCCTTAACTCCCCCCTCCCCACCTCATACCCACATCCTCTACTCACATCTGCCTATCCATCCCTAGGCCCTGTCTATGTACGACCCTGACTTATTACGTACTTTATATAAAGAAAGAAAAAGAACTCATTGAAAATTTGTTTGAAGATACAATAAGACTTTTACTTTTTAGGATCTTTCTCTTTGAAATTAAATATATATTTTTATTTATACACAAATTTTATCTCTTTTATATTTCTTCTATTTAGAATCGATCTCTCTTCTCATCTACTTTTATAAAATCTTAAATTATTAGAGCTGAAGTTTTTTGTTTTCAGTCGTTGGTGTTATATTGTTTATAGCGACAGCAGCAGATGAAAAACAAATTGTTGTCAAACAAGCATTTTTGCCCAAGGTTCATTGCCCCATGGAGGCTATGCCAATCGGAACTTAAAAGTGAAAATGCAGTTGCACTTTATTTACTTCATGTTTTTGTGGTGTGAATTCAAATTAGAATCTTTATTTATTAAATATCTCCATATTTAAAAAAATCTTTTTGTTCTAAGTATTAATTCATCTTAAGTTGACTGATATATTCAGTAATTGCACCTGGCCGTATTGAAGTTTTCGAAATTAATGTCCACCTAATGTAAACTTCCCAAGGCCTTTTTCATGCTGTGGACCAATAATCTCGCAACATGGTTTATCAATAAAAGAATATCTTAGCTGTTCATTTGTTTTATCTTAAGTTTGAGATTTGTGCTTTTTAGTTTTGAAGAAAAGGCAACCAAAGCCATCGCATGTAAGAATTGCTATCCATGTTGTTCTTTTTTTCAAATTTTAGATCAACCTCTGCATTTTAATGATTTTAGTTATGTTTCGTATTGGTAAGCAAACATTAAAAACATATGTGAATGGAGCAGAGAAAAACGTTCATTGCCTTGAAGTACAACGAAAGAAGAAAAAGGCACCAGACCCGGGTTTAATCTCACCTTATCCGCGAGCAACAAAATTGAGTCTGAGCGATAGTCGCAATTCGGGTCATTTAATAATATTTCACAACAACTGTGTTTCTTTCTGCTATAAAAACTTTGTCTCAACAGAACGTAAAAGCTTGGAAGTACTCGGCTCGAGTTGTGCCAATTTTACTGATGCTGCAAGAAAATTCACGCAACCATTACAGTACAAAGCTAAAGTTGATTATGAAACGAAGAAAACTTTTTTTCATTCTCTGATGACACAACCATTTTTACCTCCAAAAGCGAAAACGACCTACGGGAAAGATTACAAGATATCACCTATTTCTAGTAAGACAAATTCACGGAATACAACCAAGTTAACAGCTCCGCCATTATCGGTTGCCAAAGCTACGAAAACTGTCAATTGCACAAAAGGAACACAGCGAAAGACAAAGAAAATTACTTCAGCGGAAATTAAAAACAATGTTTTGTTTATAAAAAAAACTAAAACTTCTGTAAAAGTCGTAATGAAAAACAATGTTTTTAACGACAATAAAGAGGTCCCAGAAAACATTTTGGCTCAGGATGGCTTGTTTTCAAACGAAGAAACCCGAATAGATGAAAAACCACATCAGGCTAAAACCGTCGACAAGGGCCAACTTCGTAAGAGCAAGAATGAAACCGAACAGTCTGGAAAAAAGCAAGAAGCTTGCAATATTTTAATTCCAGAGGAAGTTCAATTCCCTTCTACGCAACCTAATGAAATGAATAAAGACAAGTTACATTTGAGAGTTGTTTTACCAAGAGTTTACAGCGAATAAAAATAATGCGTCGCGGATAGTATACGTACATTTATAAATCCAACTTCTAACCTCCTATTCAAGCGGCGAAACCAAGGATCATTAATGAGCGAATGAATACTTTTTTTACTTGATTTTGTACAGAGTATTACCATTGTCAAAACTCTATGTACGCGTATTACTTAAGTAGTTCAAAATCTGCGCTGGAACAACCGTAACAACAAGAACAAAAACAACAATAATGATAGTAATAATAATAATAATAATAATAATAATAATAATAATAATAATGATAATGATAATGATAATGATAATGATAATGATAATAATAATTATAATAATAACTAATAATCCCACAAAAAGGCTAGACTGTCAAGAGCCTTTTTGGTGCCATCTGGCAGATGTGGGTTTTCCAACTTCCGAATGAGCATGATGGGGGAATCTGTGGAGTTTCTTTCCATGAATGAAGCCGTCAAAAACTGAGTTAACCTATGTCTAGATACATGATAAATGAATGAGAGATGAATGAATAAGAGATGAACGAATACGAGATGAATGAATGAGTGAATGAATGAATGAGAAATGCATGAATGAAAGATAGATGAATATTATAAGAAATAAGAGACGGATGAATGAGAGATGGATGCATAAGAGATGAATGAATGAGAAATGGATGAATAAGAGATGGATAAATGAGAGACGGATGAATAAGAGATGGATGAATGAAAGATGGATGAATAAGAGATGGCTGAATGAGAGATGGATGAATAAGAGATGGCTGGATGGAAGATGGATGAATAAGAAATGAATGAGAGATAGATGAATAAGATTAAGAGATGAATGAATGAATGAATGAGAAATGCGTGAATGAGTGACACCTGAATGAGGGATAGATGAGTAAGAAATGCATGAACAAAAAATGCATGCTCTGAGATATATATATGATTTAGAGATGGATGTCAAGTTCACTCTTGGCGATGGCAACTTAACTGGCCCCTAACTTGAAATTAGTACAAAAAACTGAGAAATAGCAAAACTAAAATCTTGACTGTGAAGCTTTTTAACACAGATACAGACTTCGAAGTTTGGCATTGAATTATTTCCTCTGTCTAAAGTTTTACTTCAAAATTAAAGCTTTGTTGACCTTACTTGACGCTGTATTCAGTTATCCCGATTAATTCTATTTCAAAAAGATGTTTTGACGTCTGAGTTAGTTAGTGCTTTATATTCAGTAACAATTTCTGAGCCGTTTTCAAAACTATTTCATGGAAACGCCTCAGCATAAGTTGTAGACAATAGACAATAACGAAAAACGCCAAAGAGTTTATGTATGTAATTTTCTAAATTAAATTGAATTGGAAAACCACATTAACCACAGTTATGTTACAGAATGTATATGAAATTTGTATAGCTAACCGAAGTGCCAACAATACCTTGTTCTGATGATGAAAAAATAAAACTGCTGAAATGCAAATAAGTCAGTTCTTTTATTATACAACTAAAGTTTAACATTGCCTCTCAAAACTTTAATCAATCAATCAATCAATCAATCAATCAACCAATCCTTTTTTTATACACGTGACATCTAGGAGCGAGTGAAGCTCATTAAAACATGTACGTGTGGGCTCTAGATATATTGCAATAAGATTGTAAAACACCAAAATACGATTACAATGAGATGACAAAACACTCACTAGAATGCTAATGTTGAAAATTTACAATTGAATTTAAAAAGATATTAGTAATAATTCTGTTTAAAAAAATTCATTTACAAATATGTGAATTTTTTCATTCAGCGTTTCCGATATAATCGTTTAGTGCATTGTTAAATTTGGCAAGGCTATCACTTCTCTAATTTGGGGCGGTATTGTGTTCCAGAGTTTTACTCTTAAAAGGACCGTGATTTATGTTTATAAATTATATCGTAGTCTCGTTCCGCTGCCACTCAAATTGTAGTTAACTGATAAAACATTAAAAAAGTTTCTTAAATATTCCTTAAATATTTCTTAAATATTAAATTTCTATGATTGTTCCGAAAAAGGGCGGTGAGACAATTATATTTCCTGACTAAAATCCAAAAATTACTTGTCACAGTTTCCTGTGGAAACCAACTGTGCTGTTCACAAATGATACAATAATTAACAATCATTGGATGAGGTTGAGCATGATAGCGATAATTATCAAGGCTAAAGTTTGAGTTATCGATAACACAAACTGAGGCCATGATAATTATCGCTATCATGCGAAAACTGAATAATTGTTTTATTATGCATATTCCTGAGTTGTATTTGCGACTCCGCCATGACAACATTGATCAAACTTCTGGTTAGTGTGTTAGTTGACGTCACTTCTGCATACTTAAAACTATTGTCTGTAGGTATGACGTCACTTTTACAGATATAAAACCTATTTTCTGCAGGTATGACGTATGAGAGACAGAGCAAGCAAGAATTAGCTGCGCGCTTGTAGCCAATCAAAATCGAGCTTTTGACACCAATGTATAATAATTATAGGTATGTTACTTTATTGATACATTAAGGTACTAGGTGACAACTGAACATGACTCTGTTATTATGTTTCTCGGGGGATGACGTCTGCGTCCGGTTCATAAGAGACTATCAATCAATCAATCAATCAATCAATCAATCAATCAATTTTATTCATATTATTACCGTTACAGATACATACATATTGTAACAAAAGCGATATAAGCAGTAAAATTGTTATGCCCATTTAAGACATTTAACGTTAATCAGCATATATTTTTCTGTAGTGGTGAGGCAGTAATTAAAAGAAGCCAAAGACTTTAATACTGCCTCAACTAATTAAGATAATAACTTTTTTAATACACTCAGATCTGTTTCAAGAACTGAACTAGATCTGAGTGAAGCTTCTAATCAGTGATTGGACTCAGAGTTGTAAGAATTAATTAAATGTTTTTTTAGATTTTTTTGAAGCAAAACAATGATAGTTTAGATTTTAGTTCATTGGGAAAAGAATTCCATAACCTTGGACCTGATGAGAAAATAGAGAATTTGAGTATATTGGTCCTACTAAAGTAATTATAATTATTACTAATTATTTGCTTGTCTGGCATTGTAATGATAAGTTTCAAAATTTTTACTAAACATAGTTTGAAATGTGTCTGGAATAGAATTTGAATGTACTGAAAACATAAATAAACCTATTTGATATAAATGTATATTGTCAAGTGTTAACGGATGGTATTTTTGAAAAAATGGTATAGCATGAGCATTAAATCGTGGTTTAGAGATTATGCGAATGATTTGTTTTTGCAACACATTTAATTAGACTAATTGACAATATAAAAATATCGCAAGAAGAAGCAGAAAATATTTTAAAAATAAATGTTTATTTTATAATTACTTTTCTGAACAGCTACAATTTACAACTAAACAAAGCGAAAACAGCAACAAGCATACACTGATTGATGGTTAAATAAATTGCCGGATTAGCTTGCTATTGGCAGTTATTTAAATTTTAAGTTAAACAGATAAGAGAACTAACCAACGAATGATGGACAAACAACAGGCACACCACACTGCAGACGGACGGACGGATGGGACGGATGGATATAGGTAGATGGATCGGATGGATGGATGAATGGATGGATGAATGGATGGATGAATGGATGGATGGATGGATGGATGGGTGGACGGTTTCAATTGAGCTGAAGAGTGACCAGTAGCAGTGCTTTGTGCAATTAAGAAACTTTTCCGTTTTTAATGCCTGATAAAACTATTGTTTGACTATAATTTACATAAGAATAGCATGATATCCTGTCAAAAAAATCTTATTCGTTATGGCTCTAGCTCTGATCGTGGCTTATTGAAATTGTTAGCCATTTTACGGCTGATAAAAGTTCCTTCAAATCTATCGGCTTGTTCACGCACTGGAATAGCCAATTCTATAGATTTATAGTTAAATATTCTGCAACAAGTGACATCTGTTCTTTCTCTAAATTTGAATAATTGAAATGTTTAGAAATTGAATATCAAAGCGCAAAAGGTTTGCTTTTTTTGGTCGTTTTGAGATGTTTCACAAATACTAACGCCAACGGTAGCAGGTTTTGGATTTGGGGTCAAGTAATTTGAAAGCTTTTTTCATTTGCTCGGAAATTGAACACTTGTAGTAGTATTCTCCATTTTCCATTGAGTTTCAGTTTTACTTTTTTAAGTTCAGTACTAGCTTCCTACTATCTTCCGAGAAATGTTTTGTCTGGTGTTGAAGAGGTGTGTCCATGTTTTTGAAAAGATTTTCAAAGTACAATTTTCTCTTCCGGGTGCAAGTTTACGGAAAACAAAATAATGTGTTTACGTAAGCAAAAGTGACGGGAAAGCACCATTCAATTTTTCGTAAGTCGTTATAAAAATGGTTACCCGTGGCCAAGTGGTTTGCTTTATAAATATTCTTTTTTTCGAACAAAGAAAAGCGTAAGACAAATTACACAGCACACGTGAATAGACAGCCTAGAAAGATCCGTAAACCAATGAGAATACGATAATACCACCGTTGACCAATCAGAATGGAGTATTACCCTACAATCCAGCTTTTCCGTCCAACTTTTCTAGTCCGTCATATTGGGTGACCAACACATTTTGAATTGAATGAGAGATTATTTTTGTGTTTAATTTCGGGCAAGGTTAAAAAGAATCTATTCTATGATTCTACGGCGGAGATAAATATATTTTGTTTGCAAGATGCCAAGTAAACGAAGTGTTTTTGGGTGCTTCGGCTCGCGGCCGGGCCATCATCCAGAGATACGGTACGGAATTGACTCAGGTCAAGGAATGCATATTCTTCGTGAGTTCTCTTTACCAATGCCTGAAGAAAGTGAACTCAACGCTAAATTTTCCGAGCTTGTGGTAAGTTCTGAAATATCTCTCTGTCAGCAATCATTAATCGTTTTTAAGCAAGCCATTTTAAGTCGTAGGTATCATATTCGTCTTGTTTAATAGCTGACAATGTAAACGAACTTTGTGGAGAGGTGTTGTCAAACTTAGCGGGAAATTGCCGAAACAGTAATTCCATTAGTGATCAGAAACCAAAGATAATTTATAAAATTGAAAACCTTAAAATGAAAAGTTCTTCAGTTAGGATTTGGGAAGACAAAAAGTCGCTGTGTTTGATTTTGTTTATCGCAGTTAATGTCCAGCTGTCGTCGTTGTAGGCACTTGATCGAATCGAAAGCCGAAATGTTTGTTTCTGATGCAAGGATATCAGCAGTTGAACTGTTTACATATTTCATACAGATAAAATTTATAACTACAATAGCAAAGTTTTTATTTTTGTGTGAAGAAATCCATTGAAAGGGCGACTAATTTCAAAGCTTTTGACAAACAAAGAATGCTCAAGTGATTTTTTCCAACTAATAGGAAATCTATTATGTTTTACATAACTGTTTATTTAAGGAACCACCGATGACTCTGATTTTATCCTTCAGTCAATGGTCAATGGCACTTGAAAATTTAAACCATTCATGTTAGCCTCATGTAGATTTTATGTGCTAAACTAAACTGTGTTGTCTTTGTTTGTTATCTGCTACATGGATCTTGTCGCGTGACGCTCAATAGTTTATGCATTAATGATTATGGTTTTTACAGAGTAGCTAGTATACAAGCACTGACAGATGACTGCATTTAAATTATTGATATCTGGTTTTATGCTCATGGTTGCGAGATACAGTACTCGTGAAGTCGAAGTCGGCAATTTCATTGATGATGTATTCTAAAAATAAATATACTTCATTTGCCCCCCAAGTTTAATTAACTGTATTGTGATCTGTATTATGATTTCGATCGTCTCTTTTCAGGAAGAACTCGATCTTACATCGGTACATAAAAAGGCAATGTTTGAACTTCCACCCGAGAAAAAGTGGCAGTTGTATTTATCAAAGAAGAAGGTAATTATGTTTGAGGAGAATCTGTGAAGACCAACATATGTCCATGTAGGGTTTGTCAATAGTGCCAGTGATAATTGTTAAAATACAATTGTTTATAATAAATATATGTTAAATTGTATAACGAACAATGTGATTTCTAACCGTCATAATATATTAATGACCTATGAACATTAATGTTTTTGGGTAATGTCATAATCTGCTTTGGGTGTTCTTTAATTTTCTAACTTAGGCAAAGATTCAAGGTTGGCACTCACTTTATTATTTACAGAATAATAAATAAATTATAAGTAATATTGAGTAAATGATCAACAAACCAACAAAACTCAAGCAAAATGATTGTTATGAGGTTTACCAAAAGTTATTTTCCTAAGAATTTTTTGTTTTTTTTTTGCCTTTACTGTATCCATTAATGGACAAAAACAAAGATTGTAAACAATTAGGGAGACTATTTACATAATTTACAAATCGCCCTTTTATGAAGCATGTTTTTAAACTTCTTTTGTCTATATTCAACCTTCAGTACAATTATATCCCTGCTGTATTCCAATGGGTTAATTGTTATGATTTCTATTTAATTCTCAGTAAATAATCCATACACACTCAGTCAGGATTTTGTTTTTCCAACCACTGTTTTTATATATTTTACCAAAGAAAGAAAGATCAGTTACTGAATTCAAAACAACTAGAACTCTGGTAAAAAAAGACTGTTTAAATTGTAATTG
Organism: Zoanthus pulchellus; assembly: GCA_027575285.2. Taxonomy (NCBI): domain Eukaryota; kingdom Metazoa; phylum Cnidaria; class Anthozoa; order Zoantharia; family Zoanthidae; genus Zoanthus; species Zoanthus pulchellus. Next base: position 8,621 of record JAOBRB020221381.1, read on the forward strand.
GAAGCAATTCAGGATGAGAACGTTTCTTAAAAATTTGGAAAATACAGAATGACCTACCTACAGTACAAAACATCACAATTTATGCAACACATATATTATCAATAATGACTTTTATACTGACAGTAATTTTTATCAATGTATTTTGTTCAGTAGAATGACAGAAAGAATTTATATTATTGTCAGAAAAATTGGTATATATGCCCTGATTGGGAATCGAACCCACGGCTCCCTGTATTCTAGTCAGGAGTGCTAACCACTACCCCATCAGGGACCACCACGCTGGCAACGTAGCAGTTTAATTAGTTAAGTTGGATAGCTTTAGGATTTCCGGGCCCAATTTTTCTTGCGTGACATGCAAATGCGCCAAACACCACTGTGCAGTATTTCAGTCTACTCGTTATTAGACTCGGATCAATTGCAACTGCATAATACCAAATACGAGAGAACATGAAACAACAGACGGCTGCGGCCCAAGCCTATATAAACATAAACATATATGTATGTTTTTCAGTGGAATGGAATAAAAATTAAATGCACTGGTACAAAAAATTGGTATATGTCCCGAGCGGGAATGGAACCCACGTCTCCCTGTATTCTAGGCAGGAGTGCTAACCACTACACCATCAGGGACCACCACGCTGGCAATGTAGCATTTTAATTAGTTTCATTGGATAACTTGAGGATTCCCGAGCCCAAGTTTTCTGAAATGCAAGTGCGGCCTAATACTACTGGAGCGTGTTTTGCCTTCGAAAGTAATTGTACTGTTTCATTTTTAGTTGTAACATAATTTTGGTTTTGAAATTTATATGTTATGGTATACATAATATTTTTTAATTATGATATATAAATTATTAAAGGTCATTTATAATTTGGTTTGCCATGTATGAAAGGGATGCTATCACATATGGAGATCAAGTTGATCTTTATTTGTAAATTCAAGAATAATTGTTTTTAATTACCAGTATTACTTTTGAAAATAGATTTCTTCTGTCTTTTAAATGCATGTGTATTTGAGTTTTAGCAGACAAGTTCTTTTTATCCTTTGGAACTCCTAGAAAACTGCATATCTGTGTTGTTTCTTCTTCCCTCTGCCCATATGCATGTTCTCTAGATCTTGCTCTTATTTGTACAAGATCAAGTTTTTTGAATGTTGTATCTCAATGTTTGTAATTATCTGTACAAAATAAGATTCCAAATGGCTTCCCTTTACAGTCAGCATCATCTTCTTCTTTGGTTGTTCAATCATCATCATCAATCCAGTTTTATTCCCGTAAACGAGGGTGGCCAGATTTACCCCACTCTGCCAGCAATCTTTCCCACTCCCACTCTCCATCTTGCTTGATTCATTGCATCCTCCTTCAAACCAACACTCCTACTCTCCTCCACCTGCGATCTCCATGTCTTCCTCGGCTCGCCACGCTTCCTCTTTCCCTAATTCACTTCAAACTCCAATTCCTTCCTCAAAATATCTTCTTCTTTGTTCTTTCGTTCAATGTCCTTTGTTTTCCACTTTAGTTATAATTGTACAGTTCATAACTTGATCCACTTTCACTGATGTCTGTTCTTTACCATATCGTTTGTATTGTTCAACATCCTCACGTCTTCTTGCTCTCTTACTCATGGTTTTCTTTGGTCTACATACTGGCCTTCTACCTTCACCCCTGGCACCATTGACTCCTACAGTAACTATTTATTGTTCTCATCTCTTCATTCTACATAGCCAATTACCATCTCATCTTTCTTTCCCTTACTTTTTGTTCAAGTTTCTATACCCCACATCCACTGACCTCTTCAATTATTTAGTGATCCTTCATACTATAGAAATCAGTTATGATCACCAATGAAGTCAGTTCTCAGTAGAAGCCTTCAAACAGTAAATTCCACTGCCTGTCAAGATGAAAGTAGCCGCCAGTACTAGTGCTAGCAATGTTTAGCTACACAAGGCAAGGTTTAGCTGGCAAGGTTTAGGCTCCTCTAATTCTTGCCCGTCTGATAAAAAAACCTTGTGCCCCTTTTGATTTTTTTATGACCCTTTGCTGTTTGCTAACAATTTTTATTAAATAATAATTATATTATATTATTTGCAACTACTGTTTGTATTGTTTAATTTTAGGAACGACAAGATTTAAGCTCAACAGATTTTCCAGAGTATTATATTGATCAAATTAAAAGTTTAAAGAATGTAAGTGATGTCTTTGTGTACTACTGTAATTTTTGAGATATTTTTGCCTAGTAATATGTTAGCTTGGACCTCTGTTTATTGGATAGATGTACAGTAACAAACTAAATAACTTATTATGTTATTGTCTTCCTTTTTTCAATTAACTTGATCTTAAAATAACAGTTCATAATATCTTTCTTCTTTGAACTAAGTGCAAGGTCTGTTCTGTAAAGGACCAAACATTGTTTCATTCTTAATCTAATGTTTCAAACACAAAGCCTGCAGGCCATGAGAAAAAATGTTGGTCCACAGTTGATGGTATTGATTGAGCAAACTATAGGTTTACTGCTCGCTGAAATATTATACAATAAGTGAAATAAAAACTTTTACTTGATTCCAGCACTGTCAGTGGAGAATCATTAATGTTTCAGCATTTACTAAACAGCCATGCACATGCATGTTTTAAAAAACGATTTCTTAATTAATTATAATTATGAAACTTTTCAAAAATGTTTTAATAGTGAAAAAGCTCCACCAACGAGTTTTTGTCTGTATAGGGTTATAAAATTGCATGTGCACACCTTTACAATGTTCTCCATGATACTCACAGTATGTATAGATTGGCTCTTAATACATAGTTACACATTTTGTATTCACCCCCTACAGATGGTTGCCTCGAAAACCAGTGCTCCAAGCTTAGTTTTTTCATGAGTCACATTTTGATAGCTATACTTTTTAAAAAGGTCTTCTATGATAATAATTTGGTCGTCAAAGATTTTGAAAAAACAAAATGATTTTGGGTTTTTTATTGTAAGTCTTGATTTCAACTAAAAATCATAATTGCAAGGAAGGAGGTACTGTAGGCAAGTTGTTGACCGTTTTGATTCATCCATTATTCAATCTACTTGCCATGGTGACCAAAACGGTTGCAGCTTGGAGTACTGAAGACATTTAAGAAAAGTTCAAAATAAGTCAAACAACACCATGATGCTTTTAACTGTTGTGATTCAATAATACAAAAAAACTGTAGTTTAAAATAGAAAAATAACTAGCGGTAAACTAGTTTGAGCTGTGTCGGTGTTTCTAAAGAAACAATTAAGTAATGAAAATGTAAATTCTACACCATAAAAAAGAGAATACTTACTGACGTCTCAGACGTTAGTCCTTTGTCTCCGACGATGGAGTAACGTCCAAAACATCAGTAAGTATT
>JAOBRB020221492.1:0-11989 GCA_027575285.2 Zoanthus pulchellus
CAAGCAAAAGCTTAGTATATTACTTTTTTACAACGCAAATTTATGTAAAAAATACTTTTTTATAGTTTGACTCGTTCCTAAAGTAAAGTTGCAATTGAAAAACCAGAATCAAATAAAACAAATACGGACTTTGTTAAATTCAGTTTATTATGCAAATTTAAAAGCGAACTATCAACTTCCCGGAAATTAAAATCAAGATGCTTTCAAACATGAAAAAGATCTCAAGCATACCGTTTGAAAACTGACAGTTTTCACAGTTTTTACAGAGCTGATGAAGATTATATGATAGGAAATACTTCTTGATTTTTTATAAACTTCTAATTAACAATGACTGTGATATGAATATTGGATTCTTGAATTTTTAATGACTCGGGTCCAGGCCCTGCTGCGACCCCCCTGGGCTCACCCAAATAGTCGTCTTTTGAATTAAATTTTCAACTTCGAATATTGTGTTGCTAGCGTTCTGATTGGTTCGCTCAATCTCGGTTATCAGCTCATATACCGAATGACCATACATTGAAACTAACTAACAATGCCGTTATCAATTTGTTAAAATGTTTTTGTCATTTTCAAGTATCAAAGAATACGGAAAGTTCATGAAATTTAATAAAACAATTATTCCATTCGCGCTTGTTGGATTATAGCCACTACGAAGGCAGTTAATTTTAAGCCTGTGTACGACACAAGTTTTATCAATGTTTCATTGCTTAGTACAGGACAAAAAGCATAATACCAATGACCTAAAGGCAGGTTCAACCTTGATTTCCTTTGTATTATACCAAAGCAATGATCTGTGCAAGCATTTTAAAAGACCTTTATAAATATAAAATTTATTGGCATGATATCGCTATAACAAACCAAAATCTGCACGCACATTTGTATGAAAGGGAACAACTCAGTTTTTACTTTTAATCAGCACAACCACAACCTTGGAGATTCAGTAAAAAAACGACACATTAGTTTGGAAACGAGTTAACAAATTTAGTAGGATTGTCATAAAGATTGTGGACTGAGTTTAATTCGAGTACTTGTAATTCGAAGCAATTATGATAACGAACTTCTTGCATACTTATATGCGTCACATACTATCAAAAATACCGGCCCACCAGTTCAGCTTGGTTAACTAGTAGCTAGTGCTGTTTGAAATTATAATAATGTTTCCTCTTCTCTACACTGTCGTTGTCAGCCTTTGCGGTACAGCCATCTTTGTCTCCTTATTTGTAGCAAGGCAGAGAAAGCACAAATGTGACGCGTTTAAGAAGCAAGAACTGGGCAATTTTTCCGGTGAAGGTACGAAATGGCACAGCAAACAGCAGGAATATTATGTGGAGAAATTCTACGAGACAGGCTTGACAGGCAAACACGAATTTCATGGAGGTTACCTAAACTTTGGATATTGGATAGATGACAACGACAATTATATTAAAGCAAGCGAAACACTCTTGTCTCAAGTAGCAGATCCAGTGCATCTTAATGAGAACAGTCGTTTGTTGGATGTTGGGAATGGCACGGGTGCACAAGATATATATTATTTCAATAAGTACAAACCAAAGCACATCGAAATGATTGACGTGACTCTAAGTCATCATTTAATTTGCAAGAAACGTATAGAAGAACACGGGTTAGCTGATCGCCTCACAGCACACTATGGCAGTGCTGTGAACCTTCCTTTCTCAGATAGTTCCTTCACTCATGTGTTTTCGATAGAGGGCGGTGTCCATTTCCGTACGCGACTTGACTTCATAAAGGAAGCTTACAGGGTACTCGAGGCAAATGGTTGGTTGTGGCAGGTGGATTTTGCGGTTCCTGTACTACCTAGCAATTGGATCGAGGCTAAGTTGTCGGATCTCTGCGCCTATTTGTGGAATATGCCAAAGGAGAACTTTTATTCCTGCGAAGGACTCAAAAAGTGCATGGAAGAAGTTGGTTTTGTAGATGTTGTTCTCAAAGATGTGGGAAAATTCTGTATTCCTGGCTATTGTAATGAACAAATGCGATCTGACACACTTGCTGAGCTGAGCAAAGTCCGGGGTTGGTTTACCACGTATGTAAGTGGCCGCATTATTGATGAGCTCGTCCATTATTTCTATAACCGCGGTTTTTTGACAGAAGTTATTGTATACGGACGTAAACCTTCGCCGAAATAGAAAACATTTTAAGACTGAGTACAGTACCGAGTTCTGAACAATTTTTCAACAGTTATATAATATACTAAGGATGAAGGCGCGTAAATTGGCTCAAGATTAATATTTTAATCGAGTATCGAATACATTAGCTTTTGTAACGGACCTAACCTCAGTTTGTTACACAGGGTACTTATACAAATCCATATCGTTGAATTATAACCAGCTTAAATCAAAATACTTGGCACATGTTTTTAGAATTCATATGAAATCATTTTCTTTGTAACAAGGTGCTATTTGAGCGTTGAGATGCTGTGACATTTCAGACATGCTTGCAGGCTAAAAAGCAAAATATGCGAAAATCCGTTAATATGTACTAGTCAACATGCAGTAATGTTTTCGTAACTAAAACACAAACATAAATTAGGAGCGTAGCAAGCTTGATAAAGTTGTTTTGGGGGTGGCACTAGCTACCTTTTTGTAAATTTAAGTATTATCGAAATCAAATTAACCACCTGGTAAAGATAAGAAAAAAACATAATATAATAATTATTTTCAATAACACATTAAAAAAGGGAAGAAGGTTGGAATAGAATCAGACAGATTGTCCAACATAAATCAAAAAATACCTGCAATAAAAAACGGTGATATCGAAATTACACGACCAAAGGAAATTGCTAATGCTTTTAGTAACTATTTCGCATCCGTAGGTTGCAATTTAGCTGAAATAATAAAGTGTGTTGATAGTGAGGCCAATGGCATATCTTAAAACACCTTTAACAAACAGTTTTCATATCGCTCCAGTTACAGCAGTTGAAGTAGAGTGTGAGATCTCTGCGCTTAATAATGATAAAGCATCAGGTCTTTATAGCATTCCAGTTCCAATTCTTAAACTGTTGAAATCTGTGATTTCAAAACCGCTTGCTACTTTATTTAATGTATCGTTCTCCCTTGGAATTGTTCGCTCAAGCTTAAAAACAGCAAGTATAATTCCTATTCACAATAAAGATTGCCGGTTAACTTTATCCAATTATCGTCCAATCTATCTTCTCTCATTATTCAATAAGCTTTTAGAACAACTACTGGCAAATCGTTTGGTAAAATTCTTGGAAGATAATATATTCTATAAGAATCAATTTGGTTTTCGTAATTACCATTCAATTGATTAAGCAATACTAAGTATTATAGATAGAATACAATCAGCAATAGACGCATCGGACCATTCCTGTGGCAATCTTATTAGATTGTAGCAAAGCATTTGATACCGATAAATCATCAAATTTTGATCTAAAAACTTGATTTTTATGGCATTCGAGGAATTGAAAAAAATGGTCTATTTCATACCTAAGCAATCGTAAGCAATCGGTCATAATCAATAATGTAAATTCTGACTTAACCTCAATTTTGTGTGGGATTCCACAAGAATTAATTAATCTGTCCTCGGGCCTATACTATTCCTTATTTATATCAACGATTTTTATCTTTGCCTTCCTTGTTTGAATTTCATTTGTTCGCAGATGATGCAAATTTGTTTTATAGACACCGAAATTTAGATACTTTAAGTTTAAAAGAAAATATAAACTCTGAATTAATTAATGTTCATTTATGGCAATGTGCAAACAAACTGTCTCTCAACATTGAAAAATCAAATTTTGTTCTCTTCCATTCAAGACAAAAAAAATATTTAAACTGACTTTGAGCTCACTTTAAACAATAAAAACCTGAAACAAAAGTCGTCCATAAAATATTTAGGAATATTTATTGACTCTTGCCTTTCATGGAAAGCTCATGTTGAGTACATCTCAAAAAAAATTAAAAGAAACATAAGAATATTATGCAAATTACGATATTATGTTCAGATCGTTGTCCTTGTAAGTCTTTATTTCGCACTTATATATCCGCTTCTTACGCATGAATTACTTGCTTATATCAAAAGATACCTGTGCCGGGGTTCCATTGCATTGGTGTTTTAAGATCAGGAACAAAAGTTTGACATATAGGGTAACACATACCAACAACTTTGCAGCCAATCGTTATTTTACAGAAAAAAGCAATACGATTTTCTTCATTTGACGCACAATCAAGTCCAGTGTTTAAAGGATCAATAAATGGCATCTTATAATGGAAAATTGTAGGTTTTTCCTAGCTCGATGTTTAAGCTTAAGCTCTTGAAAATGAACGATTTAGCAAAATATTACGTCGCTATATTTATGTTTAAATACAATGATAACCTTCTTCCTTCTGTCTTCAAAAACTTTTTTAAATCAGTCGGTGATATACATAACTATAGAACTAGATCTGCAGCCAAAAAAAATTTCCATATTACAAAACCTAATTATATAAAACCAACTCTATGGAAAATTCAATATAAGATTCAATGGAGCAAAAACTTAGAATACTTTTGAAGAAAGCCTTAGAAAAATAAAAAGTCTAAAGAAATTTAAATACAATTTAAAATTGACAGTCCTTGAGTCATAGAGTCATATTAGTTACTAATTTTTTTTCTTTGCCTTTCTTAAGACATTTGGTACCATACAGCTTCGGATCAACATTAACAATGGTTAGAGCCCGCGAAATAATTTCTTAAACTCTAGCGTAAGATAGTGCCTTGCTCTTAGGTTTACCTCTGGATGTTAAAAAACAAACGAACAGTTGATCCGAATTATCTGGAATCATTCTCAACAACCTTTTTATGATTGATAACGGACACACAGACTCACGGTCAGACTTGGAAATAAGCACAGTATGCCATTGTTTGTATTGATCATTTTTCTTTTTATCAAAGAAAATGATAAAATGCGTTTCGAACATCATACGATACGAATAATTTCATTTGATCTAAGTGCCCCTGCAAAACCGACTGCAAATGTAAAACACGTTCTTATACCCGACAAAGAAGCATTGGAAGTGTTGAATTGCAGCAAAATGTGATCTACTAAATCCTTTTCTACCACTTTTCTAATGTTTGTGGGCTTCAAACCAAGCAACCTCTTACATGCTCCAACTGTTTGACGTACAAAAGGATGATATAGTGGAACACCGGCGATTTCGTGGGCCCACCAATTACCATACAAAGCTGATGCTATAGGCGCCGGTGTCTTACAAAATCAAATTTATCTCGCAGAAACAAAGAGACATTGAAAGGAGAGACTAGAGATGTATTACAACCAAAAACCTTGATCTCCAACACTTTCCACTTGAGCCACTCACTCTAATATTTCTAACGTAATAGAAATGAGGGTATAGCATCGCAGCCAAATGTTCTAACCTAGGAGAAGTGAATTTCCGGGCTTCCTTCCAAATTCCATTCCTTAAGACGTCTAGACGCAAAGAAAATCAAAATCAAATGAAATAAAAAAAAAAGCGTTCCGTCCTAACAGAAACATTAAAACAAAATGAAGACTTTGAAAGCATTGTAATGAAAACAGATCGACTTAATTAACTGAATATTGGTGCGCGATTTATCACGTTAGTCAGAATAACTGAAATCAATTCGAAAAGCCAACATATTAAATTTTGGCAAACTAAATACCGAATTACTCCGCTTATAGATTAAACGCATTGCTCTACCGGGAATAAACATATTGGCATCCTTAGGTAGTACCCAAAACTCTTTAACAAACTGGGCAAAAAATAAGCCTGCATCAGTCTTGACAATTGGCCAAAAAATGGCAGATTTCCATTCAGGAACAATAATAGTCCGGCAGCCAGTGTGACATACTTTGCATTTACTTCCATGCAAGGTTTTTTTTGTGAATTCTTATCAAAAACATACCCCTTAGCAATATTTGAGTGATGACAGTCCGTAATTGTTGGGCATCAGGAATTATACAAGGGGGAGGACGTCATAGAAGTATAGCAAGTAATCAGTATATACAATTTCGTTTCTTGTTTTTATTCGAATTCTCATCTAAAATATACTCCTTATAAGTCTTATCAATAATTTGAGTGATGACAGCCCGTTACTGTTGGGCATCGGGATTACGGGGGGAGGAGAGGGTGGGGACATATTTCACAATGTCATAAAAGTAACGAGCTAAGTAATCAACACACAATTTTCTGTCTTGTTTTTAGTCGCACATGATTTATACTCACAAGGCAGTGTTTCTAGACAGTTATCTGATAACAAGTAACTAGTTTGTAAATTTACTGAACTGCGGGACCTTTTGATGACGTCACAGTACTTGCGTGTTGACTTGGGTTGTAGATTCCTGTTGACCTCATTTTGCCAAAGTAAATAGAACAGTACTCTAATTTAAGTCATCAGTCGATAACATCGTTCCCTGATTCTGACATTATTCTTGATGACGTTATATCAGTTAATCGGTGACCTCTCTTGGTATAGCTACCGTCTTGGTATTTCGTTTAGACATTCATCTCCAGAATTGCATTTACAAATCAGAGTGCACGGCAATTTGCTGCGGCTGCAACTGCACCTCATGTTCCTGCATGCTGAGGCGCCTTCACAGTTGCACTTGATCAGGATCATGATTTCATCTGGTGCCAATATGTAACACTGTCTCGCACAGTTGTTGGAAATAACGTCTTGGAAGGTTTTTTGTCTCACATATCCATATTCCACTGGATCAAGAGCAGGTGAATCGAGGAACAGCGCTAGTTTCCAAGTGCACGTCTGAAGGTGGGACCTCTTCACGTTCTCTACAAAAGCTTCTGTAGTAGGCGGCAGAGCTTGTATCTTAGGGGCTGAAGTTGCTGTATTTCCAAACTTTGTTCTCCAGATCTTGTATCTGATATCGGACATTGTCTCCTCGCCTACTCGGTTGCCGTAACAAGCACCGATAAACTTTGTCGCCTGGTCAACAACATCAGATAGTGGCGCACCTAGCTACGCATCCAAACAGCGACAATAAGTTGGAAGCAGCGATGAGATTCTTCAAGACAGTTCCTTTGCAAACCCTGAAGTATGTAGGTACAATGTCGCACCCGGATAGCGCATGGGTTGCTGGTAAACCAGGTATAATACTTCGATGGGCTTGGACAGTGGCCTTAATGTCGATAAATGATTTTTTCTGAATCGGTGCAATCATAAATGTGGGACAAATAAGGCGTTCATTAAAATAATGAATGTGAAGCGCATGGCCGAGCCGGGCTGCAGGCCGTCCGATGTGTTCTTTTTTGAAGGATGTCTTATAAACAGGATGTTACGGATCTTGCTGGTCTGAGACCAGGTAAAGAACTTGTTCTCGCCCCGAAACATTCGAAATCTTGAAATAGTTTTGAAAGCCAAAATGATTGAAGTAAAGTTTACCTTCCTAAAATTCTCCATATAGGCCACAATTCCATTTGAAAAGACAACGGTGGATCAGAAAAAAAACAGAGAAGCGAAATGGTTTAGTTTATATCAATTATTGGTAGACAAAGGTGGCGATGCGTTGAAATCTGTCCTACATGCAAAACATGCTCCTCGCGCTCTGGCTAATATATTAAAAGCCAAAAAAGAGATCTTTCTAGTTTCGGGTGCACCAGATCCAACAAAATTTGATTACGAAGTGTTGTTTACTCTTCCCCGAAGCATTTGTGGATCGCCTCCACCTGTTAATGGATAGAATGTTATGCCTCCAGAGACAGATACCTCTCTATCTGCTAATATTACGAGAATAAAAGTATACAAAATCAGCTGTTTGTTAATATACCACGTGTTCAGTTGGATTCCAACACATTTAAGAAAATGTGGCATGAAATTTCAAAACGGTTAGGCGATTTGGGAATTCATCCAAACGACATTGATGAATTAAAGAAAGAAGCTTTTAGCTTTAAAGATGAAAGACCAATAGAGGAATTGAAAGAATGCAGAAAAATGCAGAACTAAGTAACGACGAGCAAGAAGCTGGGGCGATTGGTTTCGCTACAACGGTTTTGTGAAATCTATATGTATTTAAAGTTGATTGATAACGAAAAAAAATCCTAGTAAGTAAAAATTCTGTAAGAAATTTAGCGCTAAATTTTATTAACAGGTCGTTTGCACATGACGTCAAAACGTAGCCTGATCAGGAGCCATCTTGGTTACATTTCGATTAAACTTTCGCCGTTGCAGTCAAGTACATTATCTAATTTTCCATTTTTTTTTTAATTTAGAAGCGTTTAAAGTATTTTCATTTGTTTCACTTCTTTATGCCTTATACTGCAAGGAATAAGAAGGAACAAATCGTTTGGCTGTTTTGAGTGTCAACCAAATTGGCGACTAATTGAAAACGACCTATACGATTGACTAATAAAACAACCTTCAAACTGACTCTTAATAATTCAGCGGAAAGTAATTATCCAATTTTGTGTGAGAAAAAAAAATACATGTGCATGCATCTTTACATGCGGTAAAGCACACTTGATCATGCAGTAATGCAATGGAAGATGGTTATGCAAAAAATATAAATATTTTTATATTACAATACAAACGTTTTTGAAGCCATTTAAAAAGCTCGCATCACGTATTTTAAACTTGATAAAACACTGCTGCTCGTTTTTTAAATAGTACTTCAAATAAAGTAAAAAAAACCAGACACCAGAAAATGAAACCTCCGTGAAAAGCCAATATCTGGACTAAAAGAAGACGTAAATTTAAAATGGTTATGTTTCGATCCTATAGCAGAATTATTGTCAAGCCAACTGATTTACAAATAGGTATAAACGCTCTTTATATATCTACAGTGGAAGTTTAAAATCGATGTATGAGTTACTTATATTACAAACAGTCAAGTGAATTTAAATTTTAAAGTTATGTATACAGTAAGTATGATAGCTTGTAACCATATAGCTGAAATAATATAAATGATTTGAGAAAGAGAGGAAAGAAGATTGGCAATACTAGAGGCTTATCGATATTGCGGAAATAGGGTTAATTCGTTGGAGGCTTTAAGACCACAATTAAGCTGAGGATTATTATACTTGATGTATAATGCTTCAAAAAAGAGAAGTATATTAGGACTATAAGATCTGCATTAGACAAGAACATTGCTTCTAGAGGGATCCGTTTGCCCTATTATAGCCAACTCGTTGGCTATTTACCATCTCATATCCAACGCGCGCTAAATTGTTATAATTAAGTAAGGTAGCAGATTAAAGGTTTGATAGGATGGTGATCTTTCTAGAGGGAATGAACTTAGTTCTGAAAATAACAATGAAAATCACTCGAGCATCGTTGTAAATGTTTCTTTTTCTTTCATCTGGTGATAAATTTTTCTGTAGCCACGAAAATACAAACAAGGTCCGAGTGTTCATTTAAAAAATATATTTTGCAAAACTCGCTGGCAGGAGACGCGTTGGAAGACACGAAGTTTAACAAAATTTGACAGTTATGGAACATTTTTACGTCAATTTTCATTATTTCATGCTCTTCATTATTTTAATGTTCTGTATTAAAATACAGTCATCCAAACGGAAAGTAAAACAATTGCAAGCTCCAAGAAATTATTCAAAACATTTTTTGTTGCGGAGCTCACTGGCAGGAGAAGTGTTCGAAGAAACGAAGTTGAACTGGCAGTTATGAAACATTTCTACGTCAATCTTCACTATTTTAAACAAAGCATTTCACATCCAACTCAAAGACAAACAAGTTCCAAGTTTTGTCGAGGGAAATCATTCAAAAGTAATCTCTAGCGGAGTAGCTAACAGGTGAAATGTCGGAAGACACGATGTTGAACTGGCAGTTATGGAACATTTTTACGTCAGTCCTCACTTTTTTTATCAAAGCATTTCACACAGTCATCCAAACGGCCTTACTCGTGTAGGTATTTTTATTCTTTATGCTTTTTTAATATTAGTTATTGTTTCATTTCAATCGCCAAATCCTCTGAAAACGCCATTTTGTTTGTTTTAAACTTCAAAATTTTTTTTTTAAATCTCTCCGTCGTTGTCATAGAAACTTCTGCTTTTTGATTGGCTTATCAGCTTTGTATTGTTTATTATCCAATCAGATTTAAATTTTTGAAGTTGTAATTGCATGAAATTACAAATTTCTCCACAGAATTACAAATTTTTGCAGTTACAAAGTAATTGCACTGCTCTTAACCAATCAAAATCAAGTAGCTTTTTTATGTATATGATTACAACAGTAATGTAACAATACTGATAATACAATTAATCATCATATTATATACAATTATATACGATTTGCAAAAATTAGGCTTTGTAGCAATATATTGAAACATTATATATTATAATATCTTTGACACTATGTTTTTTTTATAATTTAATATAAAATGAAACAAAACTTTAGATATGCTTTGAATGTTCATTTGAAAAAACTGTAGATATTTTGAAGTTTATAAATGTAAAAGATACCCAACCTGCGAGTCCTTTTAAAATCCTTCAAAAATTTTTTTTCTGTTACAAGAAAAAATAAAAAAAAATAACGAGTGGTAACATATCAGAGTTTCCCCAGTTAAAGACAGAGATAATCTGCAATCATTTTCTCCATTAGCGGCCTGTTGTTGAGATTAAAAACTCGTAAAATGTTCAAATCTTAGGAATTAACTTGCCGCTTGTTTTTCGTAAACTATATCGTCGCACGGGTTATCATAAACTTGACTTGGGTAGCTCAGCGCGTACTTGTTCGCAATGTAATCGCCGTAGTGAATTGGAAAGTTGAATTCTGAACTGAAGGAAGCGTTTCCAAGACCTTTAACAGGTAAAGGGGTTATATAGCTGTCGAAATTAGGACCAAAAAATCCCACTACCGAATATCTGTGCTTTGCGGGGAGCCTAACTCTGTGAGGACTTGATCTACACGCTCCATTGGTCCACGCTTCCAGCATATCACACGCATTCACCACGAATGCGTCCTTTCTGGGCGGTGCCTCTACCCAGCGACCATCTGTAGTCTTCACCTAAAAGTAAAAAAATAGCTAACATTTTGATAAGCAGTCAAAATTACTCTCCTAGTTGACTTGACTTACTATTTACTAGTTGACAAGACTTTTCCATTCCATTGTTGGCTATAGACTCGGAAAAGGCCTATTTAAGCTAAGACGCCTATTTTCTAATGTGTCCCAATTTAAACTAGTCAAAATATCTTTAGACCGTATCTCCCAGCTAGATCTTGTAATTATTCGGGCGGCACGGTTTTGAAGTCTTTGTAGCTTTATAACAATACACATATCCAGCCCATCCCAAATAACACAGCCGTAGTCAAGGTAAGGTTGAATTGGTGCCTTATATATAGTAACTAGCGTATCTTGATCAGCATAATCACGTATTCTTTTTAATAGGGCTGACAAGGGGCTGGCATTTTAAAATAATATATACAATATGAGCGGCCGATCTGTATGGACATTTACAATACGATCGGACGCGAATAGTATTTCTTACTTGTGAAATGAATTTATTTAATAATGAGAATGCGTATTATTATGTGATTCTGTGTTACGGTAATTGTGAACCTATTCTGCATGTCCCTTGGGACTTGAATATTTTGAAAATGAATTGAACCTTGGTGCGTTTGGAAGTAGCGGTTTATGTTCGAAAGATGTCTGCGAGTCGCTTTCGAGCTCCGAAAACCTTAGAAGAAAAATTATTACTTTCGAAAATGTGCCTCAAAATACACAGTTTAACACAAAATGGGCTGTTAAGTTCTTCTAAGAATGGCAGCGAATCAGAAGTATTACCATAGCACAACGAGAAGCAGTCGGAGTGGAAGGAGGATATAAGTGTTCCACTCGAGCAAATGGCAGCGTACAGTTTGAACTTCTGGCTATGCAAGTTTATTTGTGAAGTAGCAAAGACAACAAGTAGTAGTAGTAGTAGTAGTAGTAGTAGAAGTAGTAGTAGTAGTAATAGTAGTAGTAGTAGTAGTAGTAGTAGTAGTAGTAGTAATAGTAGTAGTAGTAGTAGTAATAGTAGTAGTAGTAGTA
>JAOBRB020221677.1:0-11985 GCA_027575285.2 Zoanthus pulchellus
CCAACTCTCCCGCTTTTGGCGGGAGACTTACGCTTTTTTGCTTCGTCTCCCGCTCTCCCGCTTTGGTACATAAATCTTCCGCTTTTTAGGTCCGCTAATATCAAACAGACTTCCTCCTAAGTCCTTGTCTTTTTGTTTCACAAATAGGTGATTTCTATAGTGCACGTGCTGTCGCTCATATCCAATCTTTGGATTGTTAAAAACCCCACTGCACTGTAAAACTGAAACAATTGCGACTTGTAACCGATATCTGAAAGTCAACCAGAACACCTTAGTTAAAAAAGTCGATTCACAAAAATGTTTCCCGCTTTTCAAAATTTTGGGGTTGGCATCTATGCATCTATAATTAATAAACTTGTAACAAATAACAGCAAATTTAGAGTTTGAATACATTTACTATCACCTTCAAAAATTTAACGAAATCGTCAACACTTTTGAAGGAATTGATCAAAATTTTCAAATCTCTTTGTTGTTAAATCTGTATATATCAAATTATCATATGTTGAGATTTAAATTTACCCTTTAGTCTTTAGATTCAAATTTTCAAACCAGTTTTAATTTTTAAACTACTGGAATATTATCAATCAAGTTGATATTTTTCGAATCGGTGAAATTTTTGTATATTGGGATTTTAGTCTTAAACTAGTTTTTATTTTATTTTCGGAGAAAAAATTGGGCAATTCCTTCCTCATATCCCAGCTCTCTCTTTTTTTCTTCTTGATCTTACCATCTAATATTCTTACACTTTGTTTTAAATTGAATTGCTGACTTCCGGATTTGTTTGGATCTGTAGGATTCCTGCTTCGTCTCCACTTTAAGATGCAAGCAACCGTTTTTAGCATACCAATTTTTCTAGGTATATCTTAGTTGATGGTCTCAGGCTGATAGGAGAAGAAAAAACTGGTTTTAAAATATAAAGCTGGTTTGAAAAAGAATAACTGGTTTAAAAAAATCTGAACCTAAAATATTTGAACCACAGCACATAAATATTACACTGAAAGTTGTAATATACTGTAGATTATTTTGGAAAATTCTGTAAGAATTCTTACTCTGACATACTTTTTGACCAAAAAATTACAAGTCTACATTTTAATGGTTATTGTTTCTTCGTAGACAGCTGGAAGCAATATCTTCAAAAGATTGAGAAAGCAAAAGCTGCTTATAAAGATTGCTCAAACAAGAATTGTGGTTGTTACAAGGATGTCCTACAGGACGATCTCAGGTTGTGGCATGATAGAAGAGGTATAACAAAAGCAGATTTTGACAGATCAGCTGGTCGAGGAGTTCATTACCAAATTATAAATAACAGACTATTCCGTGAAGATGAATGCATGTTTCCATCTAGGTAAATAATAACAATAAGTAAATATAATTATAAAGACTTTATTTAGGTGTCAAGTCTTCTAGCTGGCTATAAAGGTCTACTAATTATATCTACCATCTTTACCACTCTAAGGTGGATTGAGACCTTTCACATGACACACAGATATGGTATATCTCCACAGGCCTCCCATTTAACATCCTTATCCAAGAAGATGTGGGTTTGCAGATGAGCAAATGCAACACCGCCTAAATTATTTTTATTAGGACTGTGGTTGCTGGCCTGGCCAAGAATTGAATCCTAATCTCTCACATAATACATTGGCACCTTACCAAATATGCAACATGTTTTGCACGTGTTCTGCCATTTTCCCTGATTGAGATGCATTTGTTGAGTACATTCCTAGTCATCAATTTGAGGCAATTTGTTGAGACCAGTCAGTGAAATTTCAAATCAGCCTAGTTTTTGCCAGAGGCAGCTTATAGCAGACATAACTATGTAATCAAAGGGTAACTAGTTCGTTTAAGGAGAAGTTTTGAGCATAATTCCAGTGTCAAGCAACTCTGATTATTTCTTTCTAATAAAACTACAAATATACTGTCATAAGTCATGTACATACAGTAGATTAACTCTAGTGACATTCTGTCGTAGACAAAATGTGCTCTGTAGAATCCAGCCCCCCTCTCATATTATACAGTTTTCAGCTATCAGGGTGTATCTAATCAGTGAACAATTGAAATCAAAGTTGTCAAACATTTTAGAAGACGTGCAATTGTGTACAATGCTGCAAAAAGAAATGAGAGATAATTACCAGCTCTATGGGCCTCTTGGCTCCTAAAGGATTTAGCTAGCATTATATTATAGATGTCAGTCACTAGTAATCTTAACACTACAGAAACCGGAGATAAGCGCCAGCTCCATGGGCTACTTGACTTGTAAAGGATTTAGCTAGCATTATAGATACCAGTAGTAACATCTTACAGTAACTCTACAGAAACCGGAGATAAGTGCCAGCTCTATGGACCACTAGGCTCATAAAGGTTTAGAGTTTAGCTGTGTACCAGGTTTTTAGCAGCTGCATATATACTTCAAGTAATTTTTGATTGATCAACAAAATCTTGATTAATTTGAATTTCCAGGTGTAGTGGAGTAGAACATTTTATTCTGAAAGTTATAAAGAAACTTCCTGATATGGAGCTTCGCATAAATGTTCGAGATTGGCCCCAGGTATGTGGCATTGTCATTCATTTTCAGCAGTAAACTAGACTTGTGAATCATTGTTTACTCAAAGATAAAATTTGTAGTTTGCAATGTGCCCCTTTCAGTATGTATATTATTCAAATATTTATTAAATAATCCATTGTTGTACAGACAACACAGGAATAGATTGACTCTACTATATGTTTGATCCACAAGATGCTATGTACATAAATTATGCATTTTGCCGGGAAAGCTAAATCCTTTCGAGCCTAGTGGCCCATGGAGCCGGTGCTTATCTCCAATTTCTGTAGTGTTAAGTGGATGAGAGTCTTTGACTCCCCCTGGATGGGACACTAATCCATCGCAGGTTAGCTCCCAGCAGACACTGGTACTCATTGACCTACCCCAGGAGGATGGAAAGCTGAGTTGGCTTAGGGGGAAAAGAAGGACACACAAAGATTCGAATCTCGGCAAAGTGCCTGGGATCGAACTCTGGACCTTGTGGTTGGAAAGCAGAGATCTTGATCTGCCCATTTTGCTGGGAAATCAAACAAATTTTTTAGGGACCACCTCCCTTACCTTCTCCCTCAATATGAAATTGTTTTATCACAACTTTCATTTTTTCAGGACAGAATAAAAATAATATAAAGTTCTGTGTAAAAATCAATTTAACAGTTTGTTGCATCTAGGTGCCATCATATGTTGATTCAATGCCTGTCCTTTCCTTTAGTAAGGTAAGCAGTGTTTCAAAAAGCCTTAGACTTATAATTTGTAAACATGCTTCATTGTGCAACTAGAATATTAGTATGTTTTTTCGCAATTTTAATAGTTTTACTTTCAATTAATTGATATTAGAGATTGTAAGCTATGAAGATGGCAATGGTGACACCAATGTCAAAGATCATGGGCCACAAATCTCCGATTAACTTAATCCTGGATTAAGACAAAATTTAAAGAGTAATTTCTATATAAGTATATATCTTCCTTTTCAGTTTTACCTATCAAATAAATACTTCAGTTTGAAAATTCCAGCCAAAAAAAAGCTATAAAAAGTTGAAAACAAGAACATGGATTAAAGATTTAATCCTGGTTTAACACTAATCGGGTTTTAAGGAATCGGGCCCAGTAGTTTAATACAGTTTAATACAATAACTGCATATTGGAATTTATCAAACTGAATATCTGCACATAGTTATCAATAAGACATTAAAGCATGACAAGACTTTTGATAGAGTTCTCAGAACTAGAACAGCATAATTTATAACAGCCAGCTAAATGGGCCATTAGGTTTGTAAAGGATTTAGCTTAAACCAGTAATATATGTATTTTTTCTGAACTGTTAATGTTGACATTTTTCTCCTTGTTGCTTGAAGTCACTATTAACAAGAAAGTAATTTAGAAAGACAATACACAGATTATAAGATTTTATCTTTCAACCAACAGACATCTAATGAACAAGATATTATGTATCCTGCTTGGACATTTTGGGAAGGTGGACCTGCTGTTTGGCCCATCTACCCCACTGGACTAGGACGCTGGGATCTTATGAGAAAAGAGATCGATAAGTAAGTCTATTTTAGCCATCTACTCCACAGGGGTGGGGACTGGCATCCAATGACAAAAGGGAAGCCTGTTGACTGGCTCATCTATTCCACAGGAGTGGACACTGTGATCTAATGAGAAAAAAAAACCTTCTTATTGGTCTATCTACTCCGAAGGGCAGGCACTTTGATTCATTGAAAAATGATTACTCTACTGATTGGCACATCAACACTACAGATAAAGGATCCTGAGATCCTTTCATTTTATTCATTCATTCATCCTACCCCACCCATCCTTTCCATGGTCTGGATCCTCACCTGTCATTTTCTCACTCACTCCTTCCACTTACTTTCCCTCCCCTCCCTACATCTTTCCCTCCCCCTCTCCAACTATCCCCTTTTCTATATATCTCCCCCTCCCACATCTACCCCTCTCTCCAACTATGCCTTCTCCTTTATTCCTCACCCTTGCCCTCCTCTTATATCCCTCCCCTAAATCTCCTCTTCCCTCCCCCCACATCTCCCTTACCCTTACCCTCCTCCTATATCTCTCCCCTACATCTCCTCTTCTCTCCCCTTGTCCCTCGCCCCACATCTCCTCCACAGTTAACTTTTTCATCCCGTTTCAGCAAAGCCAAAGTTTGGCCGTGGCACAAAAAGGAGTTAAAAGCATTCTTTCGAGGTTCAAGGTAGGTTGTTGCAGTTAAGACAACTTTCTACTTTGGAAATATTTAAAAAAATATCGTTTTTAAAATCATGAATCGTATAAAACTTAGACAGATCAAATTTCCTTACCTCGTTTGTGTGTTTAATGTTTCTTTTCTGCGCATTCCAAGCTCTTATCAAACATCAAACGCACTTCACTAATCTATGACTACATTTAGCATAAGTATAACTTTCGACCTAAGTCTTTCGATGTACAATTAAGTACAGCTATATTACTTCTTGTTTTCCCCTCCAAGGTATGAAGGTTTCTTACGAAAAGTCAGTCAATACACGTAGTTTACATACATAAGAGGCCTACAAGCCTTTTCTAGATTGGGGTTCTAAGCACTCTGTTACCTTTACACAGGTCAGATGTCGGAATCCGGTTAACCCTGGAATTTTTCTAACCTTCTCTTTCTTTGTTATAATTACATGTAACCACAAAAATAATAACAAATTATGTTATGCTCACAGAACGAGTTCTGAACGCGACCCTCTTGTTCTTCTTTCGCGTGAGCACCCAGAACTTGTAGACGCCCAGTACACAAAGAACCAGGCGTGGAAGTCAGATGCAGTGAGTTTTTTAAAAAAGGATTATAATATTTTTATTTAGAAAAGATTTAAATTACTAAGCTTACTTGCAATAATCCATTTTGTGAGTTCTCGGATATGTTCCTTTTGTCTCCGAATAATCAAGCAGATATCAGTTTTCTCGAATGCTCGTTGTGAGCATCATTACTACGCAAAGTATTATTTTTATAATGCTGTATTGATTTTTCCAGTTTTATACAAAATGTTTGTAGACGCTCATTTTATCTTCTATTTAGCTAGGAATTATCGTCCTTTGTAAATCAGTTTTATATCCGCCAAGACTTAATTTCATCCTGAATAACTAGAATAATAAAAAATGTATTTTTTACAAGATCAAGTTTAACGTAGTGACAGTACCATGTGATACTATAAATTTAACAAATTTTAATGGACAACGGATCTCTCACAACATGCAAGCTTGAGTATAGAAACAAAATAACACTAGTTCAGAGCGTAGCTGTCAATTAAGTCATATAACCCTGGCCTTCAAACTATTGGATATTAATTATTAATGATTATTAATATTACTATTTCTTGTATTATAGGATACGCTTCATGCACCACCAGCTAAAGAAGTAAAACTTGAAGATCATTGTCGATACAGGTTTGTGAAAAAAGATAAATTTATTCATTTTGCCTGTTCGAGCTTGACCCCTATTTCATTATATTTGGGAGTGTTTATTATTTATACCTTGGCTATCACAAATAGACTTGTAGTAGAGTAGTCAATCAGAATGAACGATACGTGTTAAACCGTTAGTACAGTAGGTTTATACTAATTAACAATTAAACCTCGAAGACGAATGGACTACGAGTCAAACTCGTAATCCACAAGGCCGAGAGGTCTAACTGTTATAAACTTACTAATGATCCGTATAATTGATCCGCCATCTTTTCTCTACTAGTAGGCTATCACAAATAGACCACTAGTACAATAGCCAATCAGAATGCAGGAGGAGCATTACACCATTTTATACTAGCCCTCGAATTGACATTTCTCTGATCAGTGAGCCTTAGTGGTTGTATAGTCTGGTGTAATAATACTACTCTAAGTATTTCCAAATGGTCTTGACAGCACAAATGTTTTTTTTAAATACGACAACACTTTTGATTTTATGGAACATGGTTCGATGTTTTAAACATCATCAGCCAGCAGTAAGTTTACAAATTAAAATAACCGTAGTAGTAGTAGTATCGCCATACGGTTAACATTTTGATCTGGGAGAGAGAAGTGATATAATGTGCAATCACCGGCTCAGAATTAACGTGCGTGAAAAAGTTGAAAAAATCGGCGTTGAGAGAAAATATATTTCTCATATTGGCGGAGTGGCGAATATATTTCCTCCCAACTAGCCGGCAATATAATGTGGAATCACTGGCTCAGAATCGCAATTAGTTTATAATATTATTTGTTAGTTTGAATGTTATCTACTTGTAACGCACGCGCACGACTATTTTATCACTATTGTAACGGATTATATTGTTGTAATTCTAATTTGTAAACTTACTATTGGCCGATGGTGTTTGAAACATGAAACATGTTCCATAAAATCAAAAGTGTTGTAGTATTTTTAAAAACTACTATAAGTAATTTCCTCAATTAATCTACCATATAAGCAACCCGAAAAATGTAGTAAATACACAAATGAGGAAAAATACCTCGAGATTTTGTCTTTCCCGACCTAAATCCAAATTTCATTTCTTCCAGGTATCTTTTTAATTTCCGCGGTGTGGCTGCGAGTTTCCGGTTTAAGCATCTATTTGTATGCGGGTCGTTGGTGTTCCACGTTGGTGACGAATGGCAAGAGTTCTTCTACCGTGCTCTGAAACCATGGTTCCATTACATTCCTGTCAATACTGACCTAGCAAACGTCAGGTAAGGATGTAATTCTTGTAAGAGTGGGAAAAGGAATCTCACGACCTGAATGGACTCGCATATTCGTGTTAAGAAATTAGGTTAAAAAGTAATGTTGACAAGTACTAATTTAGATATGAGGGATTTGTTTGGATAAGGGCTCGCACGAACTGGGTTAGGACTTATACATTTTGTAGAAATGCCGATATATTTTTGATATAAGGACTGTAAAAAGTGCATAGGTATTGTTGTAGTTAATACTAGTCAACTACATTTGTAATTTGGTGAATGGTTGGCAACAAGGTTGTTAGGGGTGGGTAAGGGCGGGCATAAGGTGGGTAAGGGCGGGCATAAGGTGGGTAAGGGAGGGCATAAGGTGGGTAAGGGAGGGCATAAGGTGGGTAAGGGAGGGCATAAGGTGAGTAAGGGAGGGCATAAAGTGGGTAAGGGTGGGCATAAGGTGGGTAAGGGTGGGCATAAGGTGGGTAAGGGTGGGCATAAGGTGGGTAAGAGCTGTCAACAATTGGGTGGGGCTCCATTATTGTATAACTTGGCAACAGTTGGGTAGAGTTCGGAGAAAGTTTAACTCAAGTTATGTTAAGGCCAGTAATTTGTGGTCAAAGTGAGTCTACTCAGCGAAAATCCTTTCTTAACTTAATTTCTTGACAGAGATCTCATCGAGTTTGTGAAGGCCAACGACGATGTTGCAAAAGAAATAGCAGAAAGGTAAAATAACTCACTTGAACTTAAATTGTTTTGAGAATTTCATATCTGACAGTCTAACGTTCTGTCAATGAACACATGTTAAGTTCGCTTTATATTTGTACGACATTTTTTATCCGTATGATGTAAAAATGCTCGTGGTACATACCAAAATTTAAGTTAAGCAATAATAATTAAAAATGATAATTGTTTAGGAATAAGAGCTCTTTTATTTTTTTTATTTGGAGTGAATCCGGGGCACCCGGTAGATTTAAAATCGTTTTACACCATAGTAGAAAAACGTTTGGAATTGGCATTTCGAACTGAATTCACTCAGACGAGGGACTGGACTATCAGAAAAGTCAGTCCCAAAGTTTTTCTTACTAGAATGTTCAACTTACCAATTTTTATAATATAGCTACGATATAACGCGCGCTCTGATTCGTTCAAATCTACGCTTTATTACACCGATAATGTCATGGTTTTCACTTGCTTGTTTTCCCGCTTGCTTTGCTATATCATAAAAGCATTAGAGCACAACTTTCTGACTTTTGGGCGAAATAGAGCACTTGTGATGTTGGGAGAGACACTCTAAACGTTGTAAAATAATTCGCCTGCGGCTCGTGATTTTACAACGTTCTCGTGTCTCTCCCAACATCACGCGTGCTCTATTTCGCCGATAAAGTCACAGAAAGTTGTGCTAATGCTTAAATAAAACTGTTTCTGTTGAAACATGAACGCAGAATTTCATTTATTACGTGTATTTTAATGTTCGCTGGCCGTTGAAAGTTTACCTTATAAGGGACTCCCTCGACTACAATCTACCGAGCATGTACTAAATAAATGAATAAATTTCAAAAATACAACAATTAGTACTTATTGAATGAGAAAGAGAGAAACCGTATGTTCTGTGTTCCCCGGGAAAAGATGGCCGTCGACGGACCACAAAACACACTGCTTTCCCGAACTTTAGGTCAGTAAGAGTTTTGTTATATACCAAGTATCAAAGAAAAAAAAAAAGCTTTTAAAGACATTTTTTATCATACAAACTTTGTATGTCTTGTGAAATTACTTTAAATTACAATTGTCTTCCGGTTCTGTTATTTACCGGTCTATATCATATTGTTACCCACCGAGTGCTTGGTTGCCGGGAAAAGGAGAAACCTCTTCACACGCACGTGATGTCCTCTCGTCCAATGAGGGACGAGAAATACGTTGGTATATGATAGTTGGTATTTACTGTCTATGGTTTTTGTTTGATTAGTTGTGTCATTTAATAGCGAGGATACCTAACTTTCGAGACGGGAACCGAGTTAGAAACCGAACTAGGAACCGAGTTGGAACTTCGGAAATTTTCCGAAGTTGATCACCGCTGACTGGTTAAGAGTAAAATCCGTTAGCCCGCATTTTTTAAACTCGGTTTCCAACTCTTTTCCCAACTCGGTTTCTAACTCGGAAAGTTAGTTTATCTCTTTAATAGCTCGGTTGGTGAATCAAAGCAATGTTTAAATGTGACAGCTGTGAATTCTTTCACATCTTGCAGAGGGTATCAATTTATTATGGACCATCTTCGTATAGCAGACGTTAAAAACTACTGGAGGAAATTGCTCAAGAGCTATGCCAAGCTGGCGAAGTGGACACCATTACTAAACTCGTCTTTCAAAGAAATAAAATAAGTTGAAAAAACACCAATACAAGCTTAGTTTTTGTGGAGCTCAATTTATTGTGCTTTGTTGTGGATAAGCAAACACCGCTCACAGTAGCCATTGCATAAGGGTTTCAATTGTTTCTAAACACTATCCCCCCTTTTAGCTCGTGGACAGTTATCGGGAAAGTTGGGGAATCAGAATATAAGATGTAATATAAACAATAGAAGATTTGTAATCGATTTTTGATCGTCTCGTGTTCGGCAGGCATATCCATGCATTTGTTACATGGTCGCTAAGAATGCTCTTATTGGGCTACCAATGAGAGACGTTCTATATGTCACGTGATATTTCGGTGTTCAGTACATGACTTCGGGAAACCAGCGCATGTGGCTAATCACGCGTACGGTATATTAATCAACGAACAACTGTCAAGATACAAAAACTCCCTGACACGGTATCTTACTCACTCCACGAGCTTACCAACCGATACCTTTGATTATCATTGAAAACTACTTGCACAATATCTGACATGTTGTCACGTTAAAATGTGTGGAAACTAAACTAGGATCACGTGTAACGAAAAACATTGAATTTCAAAAATAGGTCCAGAGTTTCCGAACATCTTTTGTCTTGTTCGTTGGCACTTAACGATAGCTATTACTAGTATTTTAGTATAAACTCTTTCAAATAGTAAAACGAGAGCACCAGTTCGCAGTGCTTGTACATCTCAATTCTGTCGTCTTCATGTTTTTGTTTTGCTCTTCGGCACTTAGCGATAGCTATTACTAGTATCATAGTATAAACTCTTTCAAATAGTAAAACGAGAGCACCAGTTCTGAGTGCTTGCACAGTCTGTCGTCGTGCTTTGTTCTTGCTCGTTGGCATATAGCGATAACTAGTACTAGT
This sequence comes from Zoanthus pulchellus, assembly GCA_027575285.2. Taxonomy (NCBI): domain Eukaryota; kingdom Metazoa; phylum Cnidaria; class Anthozoa; order Zoantharia; family Zoanthidae; genus Zoanthus; species Zoanthus pulchellus. The sequence goes on from JAOBRB020221677.1 coordinate 10,471, forward strand.
TATACTATTGTTCGTTTTCATTAGTTTTTCAGTCATATTTTTACTCACATAAACCTAATCAGTTACACTGACGGTGGCAGTAGTTTCGCTCTATATGACCATCGTCAGTCGTTGCTACCTTAACCCTTCCAGTCCCCGTTTCATTGTTAAATTCTCCCAACTTGAGTCCATACTTTTCATTAAACAATTTTGAGAGAATTTTGCTTTTAATCTCCATCAATTTGCTTTGTTTGATCAATTTTCGTTTTCTTATTACTAAATCTCTTATTTTGCTTGTTTTATGTAAGGAGAATATGAATATTGATAAGTGCTGCGAGTGATAGGGTTAATAGAAACACGATTAATCAACGAGCCAACCCATCTTGAGCATCAGCGAGTAGACAGAAAACGTTTGTTTTCTCTAATAACTGAGTCTTATACTTTATTCTAAATTATTTTTTATCAATGGAGAAGCATATCTTAAAATTTCGCAAAGGGTCGTTGCATTTAATATCCACCCTTTCCAATGTGGATGAGGTAGTCGTTTACTTTGAACCCTAAAAAATTTCTTTTCTCAGGGGTCTTCAGATATGTATGTGGATGAAATGTTTTTTTGGCGCAGCCCTTAAGAAATTCAATAATTTTTAAGAATACCGCGGTAAAATAGCTGTATCTATTTTCACAAATTTCATCTAAATGAAGCAAATTTTCTGACATCCCAAGGTACATTCAGAAAACGAGTCAAACATAGTACCCCCTTAGAAATTCTTGCAGTAACCATATCCTCTCAGATACACTAATCCATTGGAGAGGGGGTGGACATTGAAAACCGCTTCGAAAAAACTGCGTTGTGGGCCTTTATCACACGACGCCATTTTGAATCCCGAAGGATTAAAAACTTTAGTTCTGCGCCCCCGATACTCGTTCCCACATATTTCAACTCGAAGCTCGGAATACTAAATCTATTGTCTAAAGCCAATATGGCCGCCTCGTGATAAAGGCCCATCCTCAACCAATCAAGGTACTAAGAGTAACTTGTTACTTATTAATTTATTATTTAATTACTCATTTTCAGTGTTTTGTAGTTAGGTATTTTGCTGAATCGTATAAGTAGGTTTTTTTATCGACTTGAATTGGTTTAGATATGAGTGGATGGATTTTCGTATCCTGCCGGAAGAATATCTACGATAGACCCAAAAGTCTATGACGAAACAAAACCCGCTATTTGTACAGTCGAACCTCGATTATCCGGACTTTTTTCTCTGGTTCCAATTTTTTCATGAATATTAATTAGTTCTGATCATGGAAACTCAGGGTCACAAAAAACCTAATAATCCTTTCAAAAGACTGTTAAAACAGCGTACTCTTGTGCGAAGAGGAAGATGAGGACGAAAAACTAGTATCGACTAAAAAAGGTAGCACAATGTTTCAACAAATGCTTGTCATGGATGGAATCACTGAGCGATACTGATCCTGTGCATTTAAAACTGCTAAGACGAATGATGGACTTCGCAACGCGATCAAGCTACAAGTCTT
>JAOBRB020221787.1:0-11984 GCA_027575285.2 Zoanthus pulchellus
AACGGTTTTAATATACCCTCCCCTATCCCTCAAAACCACTTTTTCATACATTTTCTTCTGTGGATGAAGACCTTAATCCGATGTCATTATCAAGGGAAAATATTTAATTGCGACAGAGTATATATACAATAGTGTTCTATATAAAAAAAATTCATACAGTTGCTATGTAAATCACTCTGTGATTATTGTTTTATGTTCTAATGACACTGAATGAGTCGAAACGTAAAAAATCTGCTTGTCTATGCTTTTTTCATTAATAATTCACCTCCTCTACTAAATAGCCGACCAAAATGTAATCGCCAGCTTTCTTGTAAAGGTAAAGTATTTCATTTTTACCTTATATTGACCTGATTGTATTTACCATCGACGCATTAGTTTTGATTCATACATCAACACAGCAGTATTCAGTTCGCAGACACTAAAATGTCACAGTTAATTGAGCTAACCTGAATTCAGTCGTTGTTCCGGATAAGGTTAATGAATTGGTTTAAATTAAGGGCCAATTTACTTCCTATGCCGGCTTGAAATAAAACTGTATATGAATATTCAACTTATTGAAGAATATTTGTTTCTTTCAAAATCATCGATATCTAGATTTCTTAATGTAAACCTTAACACAAGTGCAACATACCTTTGGCAAGCAAATTCAATACCAGCTGAATAAGGATTGTAAGTAACAATCTTCTACGCTTATCCATCTTCAACAGTTGACTGACCCAACACGCGAGGTGCCTTACGATTTCTGCCTAGCTTAAGCTGAGGCCTTTCATAAAACACTTTTTAAAACTGACCTTCCGGATTTGATCAGTCACGTTTCTTTTTAACCTTGGTAAGACGAGATTGAAAATCCCCCCAGCATGCGCTACGACTCATTGCTTCACCATCCGTCGCTGCTGAAAGGGAAGTGGGGACTTTCCCAGTACTTTTTAAAAAACATGGCAATCAATAGAATTGAGCCAAAATACAAAATATTCTTACTAGAATCCCGTTTCCCAATGCAACAATTTGCTTTAATCGTGCATTTAAACTAGCCAACCTTACCACCTCGGTACCAGAGTAAAGTGAAACCACATATGTCACGTGTAAGTTTCAATAAAAACATTTATAATTATATGAAAACAAGAAAGTTCGTACTTCGCTCTGATCAACCTTGAAGAGAACTTCGGGAAATTACACTAAGTTTTTACCAATCATTTAGAGATAGAAATAGCAACAAATAAGATTTTTCGATTTTGCTTTATGTTGTCGCAAATGTTATGTGTTATGCTACATCAAAGATACCGGAAGGAAACATGCGGAAATAGAATTTGGCAACACTTTTCATCTATGTACCGAAGTGTTTTCAATCATTAATTATAAGACAAATCTTAGTTAGAATTAAAGAAAACTGACAAAAGTTTTTCATCTTCAGAATAAATCTAAAAGCTGTATTGACAGGGTTTACTAAGAAGTTATTCCGACGCCATTGGGGAACAGCCGGAGAATTCAAAATAAATTGTTCTAGCTTATACACTTCATTCTGGTTACACGCTTTTTTATAAGAACTGAGATTCTGAATATCAATGAAAATGTTTTATGTAGAGACTTCACTAAAACTCGGTCAATGATTAATTTAGCAACACAATCTAAAACAAAATAATTCTGAAGGAGTTTCATATTTGGTACAATGTTCTGCAATGCATTGAGTGTTTCTATTACGGTTTTTTCTTCAATTTGAGCTGCTAGGAATAAAAACAGAATTAAGAACTATTTGAGGCTGAAATCACTAAGAATTATAACAATGAGCCTCGGGAAAATCTCTTACTGTTTAAAGCACTTAATTAAAAAAATCTCGGTATATCTTTATATGTTCTCGGTACTGAAGTTTGAACTTTCAGCTGTTTGTATTACGCAATTACTTTATTAGGCTAACATTATACACTACTGAATAGTGCCAATGAGTGAGACAAAACCCACGAGGATTAAATAACTGTATACTGAGCTTTGCAATCATTTTAAGCCTCGTGGTTTCTTGTGGGCTTCCTTTGCCTCCTAATCGTATTCAATAGTATTTTGTACTTTTAAAATGTATATATTTGTGTGGCAAAAATAAATAAACTGAAACTGAAACTGAAATTGAAGACCTTTAATTGCAAAAACCACCCAAAGTCTTATAGCAGCTCAGTCTGTAGTCGCCCTTTTAGCTTATCATTGCTTGTGGCTGTTAAAGCTATACCGTGCTGATGAATCCTAACAATGACGAAACAGCCGTCCACGGATGCTCCAGTTACTTGCTTTTAAGTTATTCGGGTGAAGTTGGTTGTGCGCATGGGTGCAGCTTCTGGCTAAACTGCGGTGTAGAGTTTTGCTTTTAAGAGGCTCTCAAAATACAGTATATGAAAACAAATAAAAACTAAATTAGTTGTTGCTGCGAGGAAAGGTAGTGCTGGCGGCTAAGTTTTTTGGTTTAATTAGTGTTTAAGCCTGTCAAAATTGAGAACAGGGAGAAGCCTATCCCCTGCAGAAAGGAAAACGTTGACCTATGATTGGCTCCGAACAGTATACTAAGAGCACGCCGAAGTGAAACCGAAAAACGAACATTGATCCGCACAACGTACAACAGGACAAAATCTGAAACGGTAGTTGCAATTAGCATGCTGGTCAGCGGCCAGCAAATATCTCAGCGTATGGTTTTCGTGTAAAAACCACATGGTGAACTCACTTTTATTGTAACATTTTGTTTTGTATATTGAATCTTTAATTGTTTTATTAAATGTCATTGATAAAATGAATCGGATTCAGAGCCGCTGGTTGTTCACCATGTTGCCTTGAAGTCGCAAAATTAACGTATTATGATTGGTTCATTCAGAGACAAAAGGCCTTATTGGCATAACATCATTAAAATGTTACATTACTTTATTTATTTGGACCACTTCCGCCTGTATAAGTTATTTTACATGGCTCTATAATACTACCGCCTTGCCATTCTCGCGGTCTTTGCTCTGCAAGCTCGTTGGCAATTAAATCAATGAATTGTTACATACACAGTTTTCTTTTATAAAGAATCGTTTTCTTTCCCGAGTTATACAATTCTTTTTAAAAAAATACATTTAATGATAGTTAATAATGTAATTCTTTATTTTGGTGAGGCTGATTTTAAAAAAAATACATTTAATGATAGTTAATAATGTAATTCTTTATTTTGGTGAGGCTGATTATATATAAAGGTGCGTGTATGACATAATGTATAGAGGATATTACACAGTGGCGGGAAGATATGAAATTTATTTATTACTTGAATACAGGGAGACGTAGGTTCGGTTCCCGCTCGGGGCATATACCAATTTTTTGTACGAGTGTATTTATTCTTTATTCCATTCGACTGAAAAACATGCATATGTTTATATTTATATAGAAATCAGAGAAAAATATCACATATAGCCCTCGGCGGGAATCGAACCCCACATCTTCGGTTTCAATAGTCCGACGATTCCCGTCGATGGCTATATGTGATATTTTTCTCTGATTTCTTTCTATATATCACTACACCGAACGCATTTCTAATACAATTATCTACAAACAATACCATATATGCGCGCGTACCTATAATTTACGGAGTTCAACTTAATTACCAATAGAGAAAAATATCGCCCTGGGAACCCCTACAGTTACCGCTTACATAACATTGTCCGGCTACGTTGCCAGCGTGGTTGTTCCTTGTGGTGTAGTGGACGAATTTCTAATACATTTATGTTTATATAGGCTTGGTCCGAAGCCGTCTGTTGTTTCATGTTTTCTCGTATTTGGTAATATTCACTGATCTGAGCCTAATATCGAGTAGAAATACTTCACAGTGGTGTTTGGCACATTTGCATTTTACTCAAGAAAAATTGGGCCCGGGAATCCTAAAGATATCCAGCTTAACTAATTACACTGCTACGTTGCCAGCGTGGTGGTCCCTGGTAGTGTGGTGGTTAGCACTTCTGACCAGAATACAGACATGGGCTCGATTCCCGCTCCGGGCATATACCAGTTTTTCCTATGAGTGTATTTATTCTTTAATCCATTCCACTGAACAACATAAATATGCCACTGTGCAACGTTCTTTTTATTATATGGTTATAAACTACAACAAACAAAATCAACAACTTCCATTTCCTAAGAAAAATAACTTTAAAATCTCTGGAAAAACGTTTGACAGTTTAATTTTTCGTTTTTCTGGATAGAATCGTGTCAAATCCTCATCAGAAATATTAGGGATTTTAAGCAAAGAAAACGGGGACAGCTACGGGGACTCCAAAATCCGCAAAACGACTGGGGAGAGAACGCCGTTGTAATGGGAGTTTCTAAACAGTTAAGCAGCCATTTCAAAACGTCGCTAATGATGTCTTTTCTTGTTCGAAATCGACTTTTGATTAGCCACGATGATGGTGAGATAAACGATGAGGAACTTCTACTTTCTTACGGTTTAAACATGTCCGATAATCTTGGTCTTCCATACAATTCTTATCCAGGTTTTGACTTCGATGATTTGGAAGACGACGAGTGCGTTTCAGAGTTTCGCTTCTACAAGAACAACTTACCATTTCTGGCTGAAGTATTGGGGATTCCTGGAGTAGTGGAGCGCTATCAAAGAAGTATTTTAGCGGACTGGAGGCTCTTTGCTTTTTTTTCTAAAGAGGCATAGCTATCCTTGTCGATAATCAGACATGATAGCTCGAATGATAGCTTCCTCAAACCTAATTCACTGGAAATATACAGGAATGCCCTAACAGCTAAGGGATCCCCAATGGATAACTGTTTTGGCCTTATCGATGGGACGGTTAGACCAATAAGCAAGCCTGGCCAAAATCAGCGCGTTGTCTACAATGGTCACAAAAGAGTTCACGGTGTAATATTCCAATCCTTGGCATTACCAAATGGAATTATTGGAAATATGTATGAACCAATCGGTAAGGGAAGTGAAAATTAGATTAGCCTTCAGTAAGACACCTGAAATTTTATTAATCTAAATGTTAATGTCTTTTTTGTTTTTCATACAGCGCAAACGACACGACGCTGCCACGCTAGCAGACTCCAATCTTCTTCAAGATATACAACGTTATGCTTTTTCACCTGAGCCAGCAGGTCGTCCACTGTGTATTTATGGGCACCCCGCGTACCCTTTGAGGGTGCACCTTTAGACCCCTTTTAAAAACATAATACCCACTCCACAGATGGTAAATTTTAAGAGAAAGATTCCTTAGACACTGATACGTCATACATTTTTACTTCCGGATATGTTGCAGTAAAGCTCGCTTTGCAATTGGTTCAAAAACAATTGAAACTGAAGATCATTGTTTTTGAACCAATTACAAAGCAAGCTTTACTGCAACATATACGAAAGTGAAAATGTATGACGTATCAGTGTCTAAGGAATCTTTCAGAATTTAATTTAGTAAGGCTATGAGCTCTGTGAGAGTCTCTGTAGAAATGGCTATTTGGAGACATAGTTAAGTACTTCAAGTTTGTAGATTTCAAAAAGAACCTCAAGATTAGACTTTCTTCAATAGGAAATATGTACATTGTTTGCGCCCTATTAAGAAATGCATTAATATGCTTGTATGGCAACACAACCTCCAAGTTTTTTTTAGCTGGATCCACCCACCTTGGAAGAAGGTGGATAAGGAGGATAAGGACTTGTCACACCTTAAAGAATATTAATTTATTCTGCTGTCATTCTGTCCTTTCTCGTGTTTGACCCCAGAATACTTTAAAATAAAGGTTACAAAGAGCTACATGTAGTTGCTAATGACGTCATACTGTACTACCCCTAAAATAACTATACATTTTCCAAATAATTTTGGTTTGAATTTTATAATGACCTCCCCTCCCCAAAAAAGGCTAAAATCTTGCTCTTGCCACAAAAAAGAACAAATACGCAACCAAAGCAAATATGAAAATTAAATATTTTGAACTTAATAAATGATCAGTGCTCCCCCGTATGCCTTTCACATTTCCATGTACCCCCTCTGCCTAGGTAGATCCAAAATTATTTTAAGTAATCCTCATCTGATCGTAAAAGCACCAACAAAATTAAGCATTTCAGATATACGAAAATATTTTTTAATCTAGACATGTTTCAACATTGTCACAATGCCATCTTCAGTAGAAAGTGAAAAAAACCGTTACAAAGTTCTAATATTAAAACCTAAAATGATTGACAGCTACATATTTGAGATTATAATCGGAATGTTTGAAGTAAAATTAGGGTTAACTTACAATCCCAAATGTGCCATGGAAATATGACACGTTAAAAGCTAATCATTAGATAAAGGATGACTCAAATATCAGTGTAAGCCAAGCTTATATTTACATTACATTACTTACTTACATGTTCGTCAAATGGTAACGTCTCGACGTTTCTGTTTAAAAAAAACCCATCAAATGAAAGAGTAATCTCACTTTATGAAAGAAATAAACAATGAAAATTATTTTAAATTGTCTCCCGGGAATATTTAACGTTCAGGTAGCAGAAAAGGCGACAAAGAATACTCACGTTTTCAACTAACGTCAAAGTGACTCGTTTCACGTCGGGGCCGAACGCAGAACGTCAAACTTTTTTCCGGTCATGCGCAGATAATTATTTGGATTTTCCCTGAGAGCCTGCGGTCCCCGTCGCCGTCCCCATCCTCGTTGGCTAAAGTTCCTATTAGTAAACTGGCTCTAGCATCTTCTCCGTTTGCCATGTTTTGCAATGCAAGCAATTACAAGCGCGGGAAAACACTGACGCGTAAGCACATCCGGGACATTTAATTTAGTGAATATTTGTTCATACCTCATTCCAGTGAAATATGTAAAATATCTGTGGTATAGTTTCCGGTATTTTACTAGTAGCTATGTAATAAGGTATGATTTCAAACTTCATTAAATGAAAAGGGCTGGATTATAAGTCCTTACAGTGCAAAAAGGACGTTATGACCTCAACTAATACGAAATGTTTTTCTTTCCTTTATTCATGAACAGTATTTAATAAAACTACTTTTCTAAAGTCTGTCACAAAATAACTAGAACAGATTATTAAAAACTGGATCATTGGATGATGTACTTTAAGACTAGCTTTTTATTAGGTTTCCCATTATGGTTTATGAGCCACTATATCATAATATACAATATCTTAAAGGTATACGCGTCAGCTTAAAATTAAATTTTATTAGATTTTTCTCGAGTCTTACGATTCTTAAGGTTTGTACACATCTTGAGCTTTGAATTATTTAATCATTTTACGAGAGTTATGAAATAAAAGTTTAAAAATTTGTTTTCTCATTTTGTTGAGCTTGAAGCAATGAAACTAGGGTCAGCGGTCAAAGATGAAGATGGCGGCAAGTTTTTACTCTCCTGAAGTCTGAAGCCTTAATTTTTTTTTGTAATTTGTGTCCTTATGTTTTGTTGATATTCTACCATGAGTACTTTTACGCTCGATGAACTTAAATCTGTCCTAGATGAGACTTTGACGCCACTCAAAAAATGAATACTGGATCTGATAGAGATCTTTGAGTAGATTACAAATTATTTAGACTTTACGAAGGACAAATATGAAGAGGTATTGAGTACACTAGCCAAGAATGAAGAAATACAGCAGAACAATATGGCGGAAACAAAATCCTGAGATCTACGATCCATACACTTGAAGATAAAGTCAAACACATGCAGTCCGAGTTAAACGATAAAGAGCAATACTCTCGCCGAGAATGTGCAGAAATCCATGGTATCCCTCTCCCAAAAAACGGATAGGATGAAGTCACTAATGAGATAGCTTCTAAAGTTGGCAAGTTGATGAGATTAGATATCAATGTAGAAGATATCTCGGTAAGCCATCGTATGATAGCCAGTAAGAACTACAAAGGGAAGCGGTCCGAACCTGCAATCATTGCAAAGTTCTTTCGTTGTGATGTAAAGGAAACCTTTTACCGAGCCTTTAAGAATCTAAAAGATCTAATAACCAAAGATCTTGGTTACAAAGTCTCAAATAAAATCTACATAAACGAGAGTCTCACTGAAACCAATACGCCTTTCCCGCATTCCAATGTCCCTAATTTACATAAACATGAAAACGACCTGGCCTTGATTTGCAAGAAAACCAAATGGCGGACGACAGCGAACCTCACTACCTAATGTCTTGTAAAACTCGATCTAGCGAGGTCAAAGCTGATGGATCAGGTGTATATTGCTGTGTACCGACGTGTGGAAGTGCAACGTACTGTTGACAAAACAAAACAAAGACTGGTATAGGCTTTTGTACGTTTCCCAAGAACCCAGAGTTGAGAACAAAGTTGAAATCATCGATAGGCGTTATCGATGATAAGGTGGAGCAGACTCTGGGTGAATACCATTTTAGACCAGAAGAAATAAAAGTATCTCTTGGAATAGGTCACAAAACGCTGACAAAGGATGCCGTCCCTTCTGTGTTTAAACTTGCGATGGCCTCTGATGTGACCACTAAAAAAGCACGAAAACCACCGAAGGAGAGATTTGTTGACTGTAATGAGGATATTAATGACACTAAAAGACAACATTACTGAACTAGAGAATTCCGAAGAAGGGGTTGAACAATTCACCTAAATGTCTTGCGACGAGTGTCAAGCAAATAACGATGAAATATACAACTTGAATTGTCAATTACAAGATTTGAGATTAGATCACATAAACGTTAAAGAAGAGCTCCAATGTTGAAAGAGAAACGTGTTTACGTTATTTCTAAGGATTCTTCCCTGTTCAAGAAGGCAACTGGACTTGAAGTGGACTGCTTTGTTTTCTTGCTAAATGATTGATACAATAGTAGAAGTTAACATTTCAAATTCTAATTAACTTATCCCACTAACCAGTATCATACTTTGTTGCTATAATTATTACAATAATTTTGGAAGAAAATATTTCTTGTTAAACATGTTAAGTTTTATTGCTAAAGAAGCAAAATAATCATTATCAAATGGTACTCTGATTACAACAAGGCCTTTGAATGTATACACTATGAAGTTACAATATTGGGCCCCTGTCAAACCCATAGCCATTTGGATTTGAGTATAATAACCATTTGCATGTTTCTTCTTAAGTGCAGGCTTCTCATCTTGCAATTAAATGTAAAATGGTTTGTGTTCAACACGTAGTAATGATGGGAAATTATTTTTAGATTTTGGACATTTAATTTCTATCAGTCCAATTCCTAGATTATCAGTTTTATCTATAATCAATCCATCTGGGCTTGCACCAAGCCAAAACAGAGATGGCTGTACTACTAAACCGGTTTCACGTATATGAACATCTCTTTTGAATTTATATTTTAAGAAATTGTAGTAGGTTTCTCTGGCAACTTCCTCATATGTTGAACCATGTTTAAATGCATCCCTTACTGTTTGTGGAAGCTCCGACGAAGGCTGTCAAGAGTGACGATGACATTCCTGATCTCTTTCTTCATACTAGCCTTGCATTTTCCTTTTACATTAAAACCATTTCTACCTAGTTACGTGAAGATAGAATCTGCTGAAAGATAGCGCGTTCGTCTATAAATTTTTCCCCCCTGATCCAAGGTTGTAATGATCGATCTCCCTTAGCTTTTTCCGCTTTCTTTACAATGTATTTTTATTTCTTTGATATTAAATGTGGGCATTTCATTTAAAGATTTCCCTCATTGTAAATTTTTAACATTATGTAAAGAATTTTTTAGGTAAAGGCTGGATTTTTCAGCTTTTTCGGCTTCCTTGATGTCTCCCGCCATAGTTTCATACATGTTGTTGTTCGTGCGAATCAAGGCCAGCCTCGTTTTCATGTTTATGTAAATTAGGGACATTGGAATGCGGTAAAGGCGTACAAGGCACTGTTAAGGAATGTGTGAAAGTGAAGAAGGAACTGGGCTATACATGGATCTCAAATGGCAACTGATATTCCTTAGGAAAGATAATGAAAGTCCTGTTGTACAAATCAAAACAAGGGATGATATTGCCAAAAAGTTACTATTAAGATAAGTCTGTCATTTTATTATTGATATCTTATGATTAGTAACCCAGGAAATGTTTCTGCAATTTATTGCAGAATAGAACAATATCATACTTTGCCACTTCTTAGTATTACTTTACCTAGCACTTACCATCATCTTACCAACTCAGATGTTGACCTATACATGCCTTTTGATCAAAACTTTATTAGGTACTATAGTACAGAAAATCTCAAAAGTAATTATAATATAAACTAATGTTCGTCAAATGAGACCTCACTTCTGCTCTGAACGGCAACATGAGAAGCTTAGCAGGAATATATGATAATTTTATGCAAAGATTTGAAACACTGCGCGAGATGTGCACTGAGGTGTGAACAAAATCTTTCTTACGGAAACACGGGTAAAACTTTTGCCTTACCAGTAAAACGTTTCATTTCATATTCGTTTTCTCTGGAACTGCTCTTTCAATGAAATATTCAGTTTCTTGGTCCGAAATTTCGGCAAATTGTCGCGACGCCATTGTTTCTTTTTTTCTCAAAGCGATTCTAGTCAGTCATGTACATGAAGCTTCGTGATTGGTCAAAATTGACCGAAGAACGATTTTCATTAGCTATTCACAACTGTTTTCTATCAGCAGATAGTAAACAGTGAAAGAGTCAATCAAAATAGAACATTGTAAATTTATACTAATTAATATTATGGTATGATTTCAAACTTCACATTGACTAAATCGCGTCGGTTCCTTCCTTACAAAGCAAAAGCAAGAAAAATGCAATGCAAGCGGAAGAAAGAAAGAAAAATAGTCAAGTAATTCTAATTTTACATAGTTGCGTCTTTATCCACACAAATATTCCATAAAAAAGATTTATGGAATAAAGGCAGGGCCCTAGTTTCTTTTCTTCGAGAGTGAAAGTACTTTGCGAAACGTGTATAGAAATAAATTGTTATATATTCATCAAGTCAGTTGTATAACAATTTAATTTTTTTCCTTTTTTCTCACAACAACTCACTTAGATACAGCTCGGGACGTTTCGACTGCTTAACCCTTTCCTGACGGCGCCTACTAATTTCGATGACTGAGGAACGATGCACTTTCGGCTGTCTTAATTTTTATTGACGACCTAAATAAAAAATCTGGCACATTGAAAAGATAGATCTTGAAACGAGCTTTCCAACGAACCCAAACATGACCTAATTTGATTGAGGCAAAGTTGAGAAACTTGCTTTCAAAGTTGGCTTTTTAACAAAACGAAAAATCTTCAATTTTGACTTTTTCGTCGTCAGCAAAGAGTTAATACTAGTCTTTTCTTTAGCATATTACACTTTCATATCATAATTTATGATAGTGTGCTCCCCTCTATCATTTGGAATACCAAATCATATTACACTCAAGCTCTTACCGGGCAACCGCTGATCGCATGTATCGTGTGTACCGAAACGTTAGTAATACTCCTGAATCAACTCTAGCTTGATACAGTGCGGTCTTCAACCGCTGATCGTGCGTATTGTATATTTAACCATTGGCCTCATGGACTATTGACTCAGAGACCATAAGGTCGAGAGAAATAACTGTTTTAGTAAAATCCAGCTAGTTGGTCAAACAAATATCGAGACAAAACATTTTTCGCTAGTTAAGGCAAGAGTACACATGAAAAAATATACGGAAAAAACGGCTTTTTGTGGAGGAGAGTGGCCCTATAAAAACTCTTGTTTTTTCTATAATTAAAACCTGGAAGACTGGGTATTGCCTGTATATGCGATGACGCGTAAATGTTAGTCACGTGACACCTCGTATTGATGTTCAAATCTTTTTTTTGAGAGGAGCTTTCAGGTGAAAACGGCCAAAAAATGCCTATTTTTGGCATTTTTGGGCAAATCTCGGGTGTCTGAGTTCATCATCAAGGGCTAAGAACCTTGCCAGTATCAAAGAACTAATTATTGGCATTGTGATTATTGCAAAATAAGCCAGTTTGCTTGGTTCGAGCACTGGCTGCTTGCTGTATCATGGAAAAGGGGCCCTACGAGTGTTTGC
>JAOBRB020222231.1:0-11976 GCA_027575285.2 Zoanthus pulchellus
CCCTTGGCGGGAATCGAACCTCACATCTTCGGTTTACTAGTCCGATGTGTTAACCACTACACCACAAGGACCAACCACGCTGGCAACGCAGACGGACAATGTTATGTACATGGTAACTGTAGAGGTTCCCAGGGCGATATTTTTCTCTATTGGTATATTGAACACTGTAATTTTTGGTAACCATTTTCGTGCGTTGTGACTGCATGCCTCCAACCACTCGGCATGCGATATATGTTGTTACTACTAACTAAAGCAAATTTAAATCCATTTTCGCCAGCTCTGATTTGCTCTCGTCATTCGCGATATCGAATACTATTAGCGGAAGTCAAAATGATGAGACCCGCCCGCGCTCAAAAAGAAAAAAAAATTACACTGTCTTGTTTTTTTTCAAGATAAAGTGAATTTTATCCCATTATTTTAGTTAATACTAAAACAACTATTGTCTCCTCCCCCCTCAATCAAATAAAACGAAATAAAGAATTTTGTTAGCTTTAAAACACAACTGATAGGTTACAAAATTTTAACTATAAGTTCATTAAGTATCCTTTAGTGGCATTTTAAAGGTGACAAAATGTTCTTTTTGGAACATTTAAGGAGGTCATTAAATGTAGTTTAAGATAGCTTGAATGACATTAAAGATAACAATACCTTAACTTTAATATAATTTAAGGATCTTTAGAAACCTATTAAAAGTATACTTCTAATATCTTTTAGTAGCGTTTGGAACCTTTTAAAACTAATTTTTCTTTTCTTTTGATAGCTTCACTACTAACTTTAAATACACTTGTTTATTGTTATTTAAACAGAATTTAAGGTACATTTCGAGTTGCTCTTAAATGCTCTTAAATGTTTATTTTCGTTCGGTGTCAGGGTCGGTGTCTTGTGCTATTGATATTCTATAGTTCTAAGCTATGTAACAATGTTTCGTATCCAGAGAAGTTTCTTGAGCTGCAGGCTAAAAGATTGATCAGACTTACCTGCATACCCTGCGGAGAGGGCCTGGTTGCCGGTGACGCTGAAACGGAAGAATGCAGGCTTTCATTGGAGGTGTGGTAGTTGCTATGGTGATGGTGATGATGCCTCCGATGATGATGGTGGCGCGTGCCGTCCTTAACTCGGGCCACCGCCACTCGCGACTGAATGACGTCAAGAGCTGGAACCATTTCTCTAAAGAAGGCGAACAGGAGGTTTGAAATGAAACATTTTGTGACGCAGGGTAAAACTTGTAAATAACCCTTTCACTCCCACTCAGTTATCAACACTCAACTTCTCGTTACATAACAAATGCAAAATAAAACACTTGGTTATGAGAAAATGACAATTGATCAAACAAAGTAAATATACTCTAAAGATTAAAAGTGAAATTCTCTCAAAATTGTTCAATGAAATGTATGGGCTCAACTTGGGAGAACTTAAGAATTGAACTGGGACGGAAAAACAAGGAGTCTGCAAGGCTCTTCAAAGATTAAAATAAATATTGGTTCAACGGGTTATCTTTTGGTTTTCCTTATTTTACTAACGTTCAGGTACTGTGATCACTTAGTGGGTGGCTCCACCTAAATTGTTCTTCAATTGCTCACAATTTGGGCATCCTGCTGATGAACAGTAACTGTTTTTTTCAGCAGCATTATAATTATGTCTGTTAAGATATCTTTTTATAAGAGCGGACGTGTTTGTTGCACTCTGTAAGATCGCTGCTTTCCAGCAACAAGGTTCCCAGTTCGATTCAGGCACTTTGCCGAGATTCAAATATTTGTGTGACCTTCTTTTCCGCCTACGCCAACTCAGCTTTCCATCCTTCCGAGGTAGGTAAACGAGTACCAACGTCTGTTGGGAGCTAACCTGCGATGGATTAGTGTCCAGTCCAGGGGGAGTCACTGAAGACTCTCATCCGCTTAACACTACAGAAACCGGAGATAAGCGCCGGCCCCATGGGCCACTAGGCTGGTATAAGGATTTAGCTAGCTTTTTTAGCTAAATATCTATTTAAGTATTTTGGTTCGGCGTGTTCAAACCGGAAGACGCAAAGCCAGATAACAGTGATCCTTATAACGAAGAGTATACAAGCCTCTTCAGAGATAAGTACTTTGGTTCGGATCGAAACTTTAAGCTCTATTATTTAATCAGTGGCATATTTAGCGAGACTATTAACTAGACATTATTTTATTTGTATAATGCTACACAAGAGGCATACGGTTCGTCTTGGGTAGAAGTACGGCGTCCAGTTTATTAGACATGAGTTACAACTTATTTTATTTATTCCTAAGAACACGAATGAAGGAATTGGTATGAAAACATGTAGTTTAATAGATCTGAAACAACGGCCGTCTTCAAATGAAATAAAATTTAGGTGTGTTGTGAAGCTTACTAAACATCGGTAACTGCGACCAGCAAGGAGATTCCGTCAAGCTATTGAACTGCAAAACAGTCTCTTCTTTCGCCAGGAGATCGAGAAGATATTGGGAGATTCAAGCGCATTCATCATATGGGAAACGGAATGGGGAAAGAGACTGAAGAGAACAACAGCCCCTCGCCCCCATTCCTTTTTGCTCTTGTCTGTGGATCTATTTCCTCTTCCCAGTTTCCCATATGATTCTCGATCTCCCGGCGAAGGAAGGGCCCGCTTTGCACTCTATCAAGCAACCTACTCTGTCATCGGTTTACTATGTCTTCTTCGCGACGACGAGCCATCACTCCGTGCATCTCTATCAGGAGGGAGAGATTTATGCTGATGTGATCTAAACATAAATAACAGCTTATTCAACAGATTGACTCCAACAACTGCTTCGCCTTTGAATTAGGAAAGGAAAACATAATGCATACATAAATAAGTAGGTATCAAACACAGAAAACAAACAAAAATGCACGAGAGAGCACAATGTAGCATCTTCTCTACCAATCCCATCTTAAGTTTTTAAGAGCTATTTACCAATGCAAAATATTCAAGGATCATTTGTCTTTGATCCAGTAACTACTATCGCAATTGAAATGGAAATTATGCTCATACCCAACAATAAGGCATGTGGATTGTATTCTTGTCCTGTTCGTCTTCTTAAATGCGCAAGAATTATTACATCAATTTGTCTTAGGAACATTATCAACAATTCTATTAGTAATGGTATACATCCTACTAAGCTGAAAAACGCTAACATAATCCCTATATCAGGGTTCGTGCATGCTGCACTGTGAGTAAGAAATTCCAGGAGTATTCAAGGAGTATTTAAGGAGTCGAATGAATGTTTTCAAGGAGTGCTTTTGGCTCCTGCATTTAACTCCTTTGAAAGATTCTCAAGTCTTAAAACATGATTCAAAA
Source organism: Zoanthus pulchellus (assembly GCA_027575285.2). Lineage (NCBI taxonomy): Eukaryota > Metazoa > Cnidaria > Anthozoa > Zoantharia > Zoanthidae > Zoanthus > Zoanthus pulchellus. The sequence continues at coordinate 3,314 of JAOBRB020222231.1, forward strand.
TGTCTCCCATATCTTCATTTTTCCTTGTCAGTTATATTTTAGCAATAATATAAGTCCATTGAGATTTTTAAATTACCCCACTAACCACATTTTTATTATAATTATTATTATTATTATTACTATTATAGTTAAATCATTATCTAAATGAAATGATTTAACTGAAACAGACAGATCAAACATCAGGTTGTTCAACAATAACCAAACAAAGAATATTTATTGATAACGCTTTAAGTTGAATGTTAAAAATGCAACTAGCAAATGCTGAAACTGATAGAATCACTACTTGTAAGAAAAACCAAAGCAACCATTCCTTTGTTCTAGTTAATTAAGTGTCACAGTAAAGTTCCTGTAAATTAAAAACAAAATAGAAAAATCATGCTAGAAAAAGATCATGAGTATGAGTTCTGAGCATGTGGATCAAGACATTTTAGTTATCTTCATTTGAAGTCTATCTCACCTATCTGCATACTAGCAACTAACATATCAACATAAAAGCATACAATGATGATACTGGCAAAAAAACAAAATGCCTTATACAAAAGTCATGTTCTCAGTCTATTTTTGAGCTTCTCGATAAGACCATTTCAGTGCATAATCGCCTTCAGTACTAGTAGCTGCTTGGCTATTCGTGGTCGAACTACCCTCAGGTTGGATTTTTCTAGACCAAAGACAAGACTTGTAATAATAGGAACTGCTAATGCTGTTTCCTTTATAATTTTTTTGTGCCGAGTGCCTTCCATATGGGACTTAATTGCCGATTTTCCCATGTTTGCCACTCTGAACTTTCGGCGGCTGAGTTTGCAGTATGCAGAATGCTTGTCATCTTTTACATTTTGGAGCCAGCCTTTGTACTCTTTTTTAACAAGCCAATCAGAATTAAATACACATTTACCTCCAGCAGGCATTTTAATTCATAGCATTCATATTCAAACGAGCTTCTTTCTGGGATCATTACCCACTCATTCAAACAAAACGGCCGCCAATCGACTGAACAACAACACGTGTCAACAAAAAATCCCAGACTACAATGCGTGCACTATTAGCGAGAATTCAACAGAAAAACTTGAGGACAAAAGAACGTGCGACGCCGATAATGCAAATAAAAAAAAGAAACAAGAAACAATTCTGTGTGCTATATTTCTTATGAAGTAGTGTTTTATGCAATTTTTGTACAATTTGTTTTTAATAAGCTGATATCATTTCCTGACAGTACGAAAATTCAAGGACTTGAAAAAGTTTTAGGACTTTTAGCAGAAATTCGTAATTTCAAGGGCTTTTCAAGTGCCCTTGAAAAACAAAACAAAATTCCAGGAGTATTCAAGTAGTTCAAGCAGTAGCACAAACCCTGCTATATACGAATCCGGTGATGACACTGATCCTAAAAAATACAGAACTATTTCACGGCTCTCTATATTTAATCGATTGTTTGAGAAGTCAATATATACGCGTCTCAAGTCTTTTCTTGACAAACAAAATATATTATTTGATTCACAACATGGCTTTCACGAAAAGCGATCAACATAGCATGCACTCCAAGAAATTACAAATAAAATTCAAACTAACATGGGAAGCAAGCTATATACACGTGGTGTTTTCATTGACCTACAGAAAGCTTTTGATACAGTTGATCACATAATATTACTTCAAACACTTAATCATTATGGAATTAGAGGTATCTTGTCTTAGTATACAAATCACGTCCAATCAACTCAGATCGGTTCATAAATAAATAAAATAAAATACTTTATTTAACGTCAATTGCGAAGGAAGTGGTTGCCTATTCTTCCTAGCCAGAAGCTAATGTTTAATCGCTCGAAGGCTCAGATCTTGGCGTGAAAGTCGATTTTGCAGAGGGAGGAAAACCGGAGAACCCGGAGAAAAACCCTCGAAGTCAGATTGAGATCGACAAATCTCAGCTTACATGCCGAGCCCAGGAATCGAACACCGGTCCTAGAGATGGGAGGCATGACTGATAACCACTAAGCCAACCTGACTCCCGTTCATATATCGAACAAGACTAAATCATTGTGTTGTGTTCCTCAGGGCTCGGTTCTTGGTCCCTTACTCTTCCGAATTTATATAAATGATATCTTTCAGTCTTCTTCAAAACTAAATTTTTATCTATTTGCTGATAACACTAGCCTTCTTTATGCAGATAAGAACTTAAAATTCCTGGAATATACTGAAAACCGTGAATTATCTAATGTACAACAATGGTTAATTGCAAATAAACTATCAATTTGATTATATATTAAGGAATCTAACTTCGTTATTTTTCATTCGTATCAAAAAATATTAAACTATCAAGTATAAAATAAAGTCTTTGATTTTAAACACATATTAGTGATACAATGGAGTATTTACATCTACGTTCTGACATTATTATGCCTGTTTTCCTCGTTGATAATATATTTAATGTTTTTGGATTTTATTTGGTATATATATAGTAAGTTTGTGAAGTAGTTTTTAGCTAAGTATTTATCACATTGATAAAGCATTGTAGACATCACGACCATAATCAATTTATCATCATTGTTACATTAATCATGGGCAGATTATTATTATTATCATTTTTAGATTTATCACGTGCTGTAGTTTTTGTTGTTCTTCTACTTCACTTGGAAAACTTGGAAATCCTTGAATTTTGGAAATTTTTGTTCCAAAACTCCTTGAAAAATTAAGTTTTTTTTTGAGGTCGACCAAAAAAAATTCTTAAATTTTGAGTTGGCAGTCCACATTGTGTAATTTGTGACGATAAAATTATTGCATAATTTTTGTTATTTGTATAATACTAGAGTGACATCCGTCACTCTCGATCGTGAATAACATTCTAATTCGCCGTAGTCCCGAGTTTCAAATAAAGAACTAAGTGCAAGTGTATTTGCGCATGTGTGCAATTCCGCTGATCGTCTAACATAGGCTCTTTTCAAGTCGTAATAGGTTTAATTTTGGCTTTGCGTGTTCGAGTAATTTATTCTTTCGTCGTTTTTTTCGGGATTTAAGGTTTTTCTTTTGTTTGTTCAGATAATATAATTACTTCATTCCAGTGCAAATCGTTGAAAGCTTGAAAATCATGCCTGGCGGCTGCATTTTTCAAGATTATTTTTGTCAATATATTGTTATTTTGTAAGAGTTAAATAGTATAATAGCACTTGTTGTTGAGGGTTGACATTATTTTTGCATAATAAAAAGGATGTGTGTTTTTTGTAGTTTTTCTGTCGCTTTAGAAGCATCAGTGTGGCTGTGTCAAAAAATATTTGAAGGAAAGTTCGTATTGTGATGTTTGAATTGACTTTATCTCATTGTGTGTGAAGTATATCGAGACCTTGAAAAAGGTCGACACACCTTGAAATTACATGGAAAAGCACTGAAATTTTACTTTGAGCAAAGGGGAAGAACCCTATTTAGTCTTGTCTCTACAGTAATAGGCTAACGAAAGACTTTAGACTTCAGACTTTTATTTATAATAATATCAGTTACATAGAAATTCGTTTCTGCCCGCAAAATAGCTTAGGCTAATCGCGGCTGGTAGGAAACATAAATAGACTTAAGACAGATTTCGAGCTATTACAAAATTCTGAGACTTTATATAGAATTCAATATATATCGTTTGATATTGTAATTGAGGCTTGCCCCAAACGTCGAACTCTACACGCAAGGAGTTATAATTACGTAATATATCCTTAAATCTTGATCTACACTGAAGATCGCGTATGTTGGAGGAAATACTTTTCCGGAGAACTGCCCCAAATTTAGAAAAGGACTTTTACTCTTTGTTTAACCTTGATTGTCCAATACAATAGTTACCAACTGCAGAAAAACGAGTATTGTAGTTATGCACTTCATTTGAAGGGATAAATAAATCAGAAATGTTTTCTGGAGTAAGATTACTGTGGATCACTTTCTTTTAAACAGAAAAACATTCATAGTATATAACATGTTGACTGGTAGGATATTTGACGAGACGAACAAAGGAATTGCATGGGAACGAAAATGAGCAAAATTCATAAGGCGCAATACACGTTTTTGTTTAATATAAAAAGTTTATCTAGATGAGTATTGGCCGCTAGTTACCAAGTTGTTATTCCATTGGACGAATAAAGAAGGAATAGAGAATGGTAAATGATCAGTAGAGTTGCTTCAGGTACGACATGGCGCAGTCTAGCTATGATACCAACTTTTTTACTCAGTTAGAATAATGTGTCCAATGGGATATTTCTATTATAAATGACTATCAACTATTACCCCAAGGTATTTTACATAATCTAATCCGCTTTTAGAGTTAGTATTAAAATCAATAAAAAATATATAAATCTTGTAAGAGAGAGAAAATCCTATTTACAGCTAAAATACATATATATTATATTAAGAATATAATTAACTAGTTGGCAGCCCTGTAAGGTCTCGTTCAACAACTTGTTTCTTAAACAAAAGTACTTCATGCATCTGAATATATTGGGCAAAGCGTGATAGGATGATTCTGGTCATACTGATGACGATATGGGCGGACGTGGTTGGCGCAGTTGGTAAGATCTCTGCTTTGCAGCCACAAGGTTCCCAGTTCGATCCCGGCAGTTTGCCGTGGTTCGAATAATTGCGTGGCCTTCTTTTCCGCCTAAGCCAACTCAGCTTTCCATTCTTCCGGGGTAGGTAAATGAGTACCAGCATCTGCTGGGAACTAATCTGCAATGGATTAGTGCCCCGTCCAGGGGGAGTCAAGGACTCTCATCCGCTTAACACTACGGAAACCGGCGATAAACGCCGTCCCCATGAGCCACTAGGCTCGTAAAAGGATTTAGTTAGTTGATGATGATACGTTGGTTATGATAATAACGATGTTGGTCAACTATTAAGAATTTAACAATGATTTTCAACTGAACAGCATTACTATCTTGGAGATGATTCAATGTTCAAGATGATATCACATGGTAATAATTAACAGCTGAATAACAAACCTGTCTTGCACTGAGCCAGGTCGCCCCAGTCCTCGCGATACGTTCCAGTGGTACGGCGCGGCGTCACCGTAATCAGAAAAATTTTCCGGTTCACTGTATGCCCTAAAAACAGCGATAAATAAAATATCTGCATGATGGCTTCATCGGTTACACTATTTTTTATGTGAAGATAATTTATAAAAATATACTTTGCAAGAACATTGAAGCTGAAACTGGCAATCTTTTAAAAATATTTACCTCCGCTAGGGAGGTTATATATTTTTGCCGCCGTTTGTTTGCTTGTTGGTTAGCAAAATAACTCAAAAAGTTATGGACGGATTTTGATGAAATTTTCAGATGTTGTCGAAAATGGGACATCGAAGAACCGATTAACTTTTAAGGGTGATCCAAAAAACGTCCTAGAATCTGGATCACTTTGAATTTAGAAGCATACAAGTACACTCAGCGTCATTTTACAACTATATGGTTACAATTGTAATTTACACTTGTAGTAAGACTCGTGCTGCACGTGCAAATTCCAGTGTTGCTTGAATTCCTGTATTTACATTTGCGTGGGGATCACAATATGCTTGGCGGAGGTCTGCGCTCTCTGAGTGCTTTTCTAGTTTAAGAATAAATAATACTGCGGCTAAGCATAAATAATTTTGCACATTGTAACAAAACATTACTGATTACATGTATTGCAATTGCACTCAATCCCAAATAGCAAAGCCATATACACATCTATTACCTTTAATACTATTCTATAACATTACTGATTACATGTACTACAATTGCACTCTAATCCCAAATAGCAAAGCCATATACACATCTATTACCATCGAAACTCTTTGATATCACAATCATTTTAAAAATGGGAATTTCTTGTAACCGATATTCCCAAAAGTAAGAATATTCGTAAGAAAATTTTGAGCTTAAAATCGACTAAAAAAATAAATATGCAACCTTATTCCAAAAAAAAGTATTAGGAAAAAAAGATATTGCTTAATTAAATATTTTCTTTAGTTTGTTGCTGTTTTCTTTTTCGTTTGTATCAATTTTATTCAAGAGTTAAATGAAATGTGAGGTAATTATATTAAACATAATGTGGCAAGCGTTCGTGCTTAATTGCTTTTGTATATCATTTCGTAACACCTGGTATATATATATACCAGATTGAGATTGAGTTTATATATATATATATATTATTCTTATTATGTCAGTTAATCGTATATAAATTTATAGGCCACATTTATTAAGCGTCCATTGCCAGAATGCTGTAGCCAAATTTAAAGTTTAAAGTTTTTATCACACTGGTGAAGGTCGAGTAGACCGAAATATTTGTGAAATAAAGGGAGTCAAGGAGTTGTAAGTCGTCCGTCCTTCAGTTATTCAACCAATATATATATATATTGTACATCCTGTACATCCTGTGCCCAAGTTCAGGAGCTGCCATAAAGCCACTGGGTCTGAAAGGGTTAACAGTGTATTGCGGACACTAACAGGTTATCGAGGATTAGGAATAGATACAGTGTGTGTCTAAATGCTAGTGACATCCTTGAATCAACTCTCTATACAGTATGGACTTGAACCGCTGATTGTATGTATCGCATGTTCGCTACAAGCGACACCCAAAGGATACACTGTGTTCTGTTATTTATTATAGGAAGTTACTATTACCATTATTATTAATTTTAATAGTCAATTTTGTTACAAACCTTTGGTGTCTACGACCTCCTCTGGACGACTGGCCTTCACTTTCACTTCCTGAGAACCCTGAAGCACGATGCCGATGCCGCGATCTAAAATAGTTTATCATGAAAAAAATATTAATCATTAAAACGATAAAGACTAACTAGAAGAAGAAGACGAATAAGACAGAGGAAAAAAAGTTATAAGAAGAAGAAGAAGAAGAGGAAGAGGAAGAGGAGGAAGAAGAAGTAGTAGTAGAAGAAGAAGAACAAGAAGAAGAAGAAGAAGTAGTAGTAGAAGAAGAAGAAGAAGAAGAAGAAGAAGAAGAAGAAGAAGAAGAAGAAGAAGAAGAAGAAGAAGAAGAAGAAAAAAAAGAAGAAGAAGAAAAAAAGAAGAAGAAGAAGAAGAAGAAGAAAAACAGGAAGAAGAAGAAAAAGACCAAGACAACTAAGACGAAGGAGATGAAGACAAAAAAGGAGAAGACAACAAAGAAGATGACGACTGCAAAAAAATACGAAGACGAAGAAATGGACAAAGAGGAACATCATCATCAACAACAAAGGACCGGACTGAAAACTGAAGTGCGTGAAAAACCCGTTGAAATGTCATCCAGGGTTCTATGGTGAGATCTAGAGTAGTAGATGAATGGTGAAGAATGAATGATCACTGACACGTCACGATCTTAAAATATGTTTTAATTTGTCAGCATTCTTTGAAATTATGGAGTAAGCCAGATCATACACGAGGGTTGCCAAAACCAATATCAGTCAAAAAAGCGAAAGATGTTTTAGGCTATCTTTTCAGAACGACCCCAATATACAAACCTTCTTCGTCTCCTTCTTCCGGTGTCATCATCCGAGTGTGAGCCATGTGTAGACCGGTGCCTGTCAATTAATGATCAAAGTCATTACATTTTTTCTTTATTCCGCCAGAAGTACTTTACTATGAGCGTTTAGCTGTTGACCTTTCCCCCAAACTACGAAGCTGGAGGCAGCGTGCCTCAAAATTAGAAGTTTGAATGCGGAAGACCCCAGTTCGATTCCCCACCTCAAGAGTATGGAATGAATTTGTCGTTGGTAATCCCAGGGACAAACTTAACACGCTTTGTAAATAGCCAACTGGTTTGCCTCCTACCAGTTGGGATTCTCATATTGGAGATGGGGGTTTTAACATGACACTGAAAAGCCCCTTTAGAAGAGTTGTCATGAAATATTTATTAATGTCATTATTATTATTATTATTATTATTATTATTATTGTTATTGTTATTAAGCTATATTAAACATTGAATGTACATAAACACTGTACCATGTAAGAACCTAAAGAAGAAAAAAGATCAAATTCCTAAAAATTATATTTAACATACAAAATCCAAAATACTAAATCACAAAAACATAAAACTAATATTGAAATATCTCATTGTCTTGTTCAAAAGGAACCCTTAAGCTGCTTTTAAAAATTGTGGGTTTAAAGAACATTAGAAATTATAAATGAATTTATTAAAGACATCACTAAAATAAAAAGGTTTCGTCCAACTTTAAGTAACCGAGTTGATTTCAAAAACAATTACATTCAAAAAATGACATTTGAACAAAAATCACTAAGTACCGTTTGCGGGGAGTGTCTGTTTCGCTGCCACTGCTAGGCCCAGCTGAACGGCGATGGGGTCTGTAATCAGAACATAATTTTATCATCAACGTCAGATCAGGTAAGCAAATTCATATGAAGGATCGATTTGTTAATGCATCGGTTAAATCAAGTCTTTTTGACAAAAATAATTTTGGTTTTTGTTTCTCGTTTTTCTGATGAAAACAGATTTTTTTGAGATCAATAAATGTTGCAATGATTGACAATATTGAGAAAAAACGTCAACGTCTGGGCACAAAGTGTGAACATAGCCTTATACTATGTACACTTAGTGCTTGGGCACAAAGTGTGAACATAGTCTTATACTATGTACGCTTAGTGCTTGGGCACAAAGTGTGAACATAGCCTTATACTATGTACACTTAGTGCTTGGGCACAAAGTGTGAACATA
>JAOBRB020222342.1:0-11972 GCA_027575285.2 Zoanthus pulchellus
TTGTGTTTATTTCATGATCATTTTACAAAATCTCCTTACGAGGACTAGCTAATACGTCATTTTTATGCTTCATTGGCATATGAAAACACACCTCTCGGCCAATAGAAACCACTGTACTATCTTAAATATTTTATAAAAACTGTATATTTGCTAGCAGTTGCACTCTTCAGCATCTAAAATGTAGAGTTCAACAAAACACAAGAAAGCACTTAAACAATCATTAACCAAGCTTATGTGCATGCAGTTGCTATGAAAACTATAACAAATATTTCTTTGGCTGACATTATTGCAACAGCTAACAATGATTTCAGTGGTGTTTGGTTAAAGGGCATCTTTGTATTTAACTTCTTGATGGTTTTGATAAATTGAAGGGTCTATAGTGCAAAAACTATGTAAGGTGACTTTTGATCAAGCTCTTGTTTCTCCTTATATTATCCCTATTATGTCTTTAAAACCCTTGGGAGAAAAATCTAGCTTTACATACAACGTCACTTATGTTGTTTTTGTACTGTCAAGAAAGTTCAATTATATAATCCTCTGGTTGAATCTTTTTCATCCCCACAAGGTGAGTCAGCCTTTAAATTGTTCATGTTATGATCACAGTTACTTGTTTGATTTCTATCGAGAATTCATGATTATAACTAAATAATTAAACTAGTAGTCTTCTTTTTGTATATTTTATTAATAACTGAACCTGTCCAATAGATCATGGAAATGTAAATTAAAATTATGTTCTTGCTGTGAAGTATAATAAAATATTTAACTGTAGTCTTACTGCTGACAGTGCATGTGATATACTTTTATTAATATTAAATATCCGGCTAATGTAAAATATGTTTTCATGTATGTGCAAACAATTACCATGATAAATGTCATTAATCTCAGAACTTGAAACTGTGATAGATATTAATTAATTCATTACTATTAACTGAGGAAGGAGAGTATCTCCGAAAACGTTTTTATAAAGATAGAATTTTACAATGGTTTATATAGGCTGGAATGGCACAAATACAACTAAATGATTTCGACCAAGGCCTACAGAGTTCTAAGTTTTATTTCTTTTAAAAAAGATTCACGAATATTCATTACTATAATTATTATTCTAATTATATTATTTATTAGTATATTAACAATTGCAACTTATATTTACTAACTAAATGCGACAATTAAAAATTTCTATTTTTTTGATGCTAAAAAATGACCCACTCAGTCAAAAATAATAATAGATAATAATTTAGTTGGTAGTTGGCCAAAGGCCTGCTAATTGGGTCACCATCTTTACCATGACATTTAGATGAATGGAGTATAGATCTTGACTAAATGATTGACAAATTGATACTCAAAAACTCAAAAATCTATGGTCTATGAGTCTTTATGTAAGAAGATGCAAACGTTTAACCTCTCAGAAATGATAACAAAGGGTGTACTTTATCTTCAATCCACTCCAGTTGGGGATCAAGCCTTCCTCGAGCTCCTGTATGAGGGAAAACTCCTTTGAAAAATAATATAAGCACTGGGGTGCTTGAAGGACAATTTTGAAAATGACCCTGAAATGGATGCATATAAATGGAGTTTTTATTAGATCTGAGTTGTATTTTTTTTCCTCAAAATGACAAGACAAAAATAAGCTGTAATCTAGAAACTTGTGAATACCATAAAAGGTATGTATAGTTTACAAATCAAAATTTTTGCAAATCTTCCTGGCAGTCATTTTAACAAGGGCCTCCTATAGCTAGTAGACTAGCATGTGCCTTACTAATGAATTAAACCTGTTATAGATATTTAAAAATAAATGACACAGTTTGGATTTGTGTTTTATTTCATGAATGAAGATGGGAGTTTGAAGCAATTATGGAATTAGCAAAGAAGAAAAATGTCCCAGTCAGACATGTTCCCAAATCCAAGTTAAAAGTGGTGTCAGGAAACAGACCACATCAAGTTTGTTTTTGCGTTCATAGCTTTTTTAAGTATTTGTGAATAATCTAATACTCCTAGGAATACTCCCATATTATATTGATTACACAGGTATTTGCCCTAGCCCACATGCAAAAAGTTTTATTGTGGTGGTGGTGGGAAATGATGGGGGAAGGGGTGTGCGACCTAAAGTTTTTGGTACCAACCGACCTACTGGACATTATGTCATTTTATGGTAACTTCCTATCATATGTTCATTTTTAACTGTTATGTTTAAAAACAACTTTGGACTTGGTTGTGTTCTTGCTTGACTAAAAAATTAGATTTTACTGATTCCAATTTATTATTGAGATAGTTTTACAGTTTAATGAAAGTTATTATTTTCCATAGTAATTAAACTTTATTCTTTAATAATTACTTGAATGTATAAGCAAATGCAGACCTTTAAGTTTTAGTTAGGGTGTTGCAAGGGGGTACATGTGCATCCTGTGTACCCCCCTGCATATGGGCCTTTTCAGTGGTTCCATTTTTCAGGGTATAGTTTTCAGCCCATCCAGTCTAGAACAGGGCATTTTTGTTTTATTTTGCAATATTAACAGACAGTTTCCCAGTGCTGCAGGATGCAACAATTCTTTCTGAATGAGAATTGGTTTTGACTGGGTTTTTTTAATTATGACACAAGCCTGATCTTAATTTAGAACTCGTGCCATATTGGTGACACCCAATATGGTGGTACCCAAACCCTTAGCCCCCTACAATTTCTGGAAGATGTGGACAGCTAGCATGACTATCTATTGTCTCATTTAGTTTCTTTTTGATGTCAATATTGTTGATAGCTATAAAAAAGGATGAAAGGATCAGAACTTGTTCGAAGTGTTCACTTGTGCAATAGTTTTACCATTCAAAGGTACATATGTTCACATTACCATGAAATTATCCTTTATATCTGATCAGATACACTATTTTAAACCTAAAATTTATTATTAATAATTAAAACACTTCATTTATTTTGGCTCCATATTAGCAGCTCTACTCCCACCTGAATAAAACCTGAATATAAGTCTTTGTATGTACATGCACGTAGAGAGCTTTAGCTCACTCTAAACAATTTATTTTATTTAATTATTTACTTTAATTTCTATAGTGTGCCCATTACCATTTGAATTGTGGCAATTAATTTTTTATTGTTTGCAGTTTCAGGCACCCATGCTAATTCTTTGCTATTGACCCTTTTCACAGTAGAGTGACATTGATAAATATCCTGCTTTTCATAATATGAATAGCATCATCACATTCGTCACATCTGCAATAATAGTAAAAATGCAAAGTTTCAATTAGACTGGCCCCAAATTGGCGAAGATATGAACATTTCAAGCTAAATATTTTTTGCATTATTATTGAAAGAAAATGTATGAGTTTAGTAATGTAACGAGGCTGAGTGAGCATCAAATGCCCGTCTTGCCTCATTATCATACAAAACCCATACATTTTCTTTACAGAACTTTATCGAAATACTCATCCTTATATCTCTGCCAATTTTTGAGCAATCTTATGGAAACTCACATTTTTTCTATCATTGATGTGATAAATGTGATGTTGCTATTCGTTTTTAGAAAACTAAACTATCTATCAATGTCATGCTACCGTGAAAAGGGTCTATTGACAGAATTAAATCAAATTTTTTTAAAAAAGAATGTGGCAATGAGAGTGCAGCCTCTTAACTTTCTTAAGTTGGATCAAAGAGAATTTGAAGACAAAAGGTAAATGGTGGTATATTTTTGTTAGTCATTTTAAAGATTCTACATTTACTATGCATTAGTAGAGAGCTAATTAGAATATTTCTTCACATTGTCACACCATCATCATCATTGCCAAACCATCTTCATCATTGTCGCCCCATCATCATCCTCATTGCCACACCATCATCATCATTGCCATACCATCCTCTTTATCATCACATCATCATTGTCATTGTCACATATCGTCACCATTATCATCAGTGCCACACCACCATCATCATCATTGCCACACCATACTCTTCATTATCACATCATCCTCATCATTGTCACACTGCCACACCATCATCATCATTGTCACACCATTTTCATCATTGACACACCATCATCATTGCCACACCACCTTCATCATTGTCGCTCCATCATCATCCTCGTTGCCACACCATCTTCATCATTGTCACTCCATCATCACCCTCATTGCCACACCATCATCACCATTGCCACCATCATGATCATTGCTACACTATCTTCATCATTATCACATATTGTCACATTGCTACACCATCATCATCATTGCCAAACCATCTTCATCATTGTCGCCCCATCATCATCCTCATTGCCACACCATCATCATCATTGCCATACCATCCTCTTTATCATCACATCATCATTGTCATTGTCACATATCGTCACCATTATCATCAGTGCCACACCACCATCATCATCATTGCCACACCATACTCTTCATTATCACATCATCCTCATCATTGTCACACTGCCACACCATCATCATCATTGTCACACCATTTTCATCATTGACACACCATCATCATTGCCACACCACCTTCATCATTGTCGCTCCATCATCATCCTCGTTGCCACACCATCTTCATCATTGTCACTCCATCATCACCCTCATTGCCACACCATCATCACCATTGCCACCATTATGATCATTGCTACACTATCTTCATCATTATCACATATTGTCACATTGCTACACCATCATCATCATTGTCACACCATCTTCATTTCCACTCCATCATCATTATTGTCAGACCATCATCGTCATTGTCACATACCATCATCATTGTCACACCATTGCTATCATTGTTAATCCATCCTCATCATTGTCAGACCATCTCTGTCATACATTTGTAACACCATCCTGATCATATCAATATCTTATCATTGTCACATCATCCTCATCATCTGCATCAATGGCAGAAAATCTGCATCTGTGTAATGCCATTAATTCTACACTATGATCTCATGATTGTCTCAACATCCTCAAAATTGTTACACCACCATCATAATAATGCCATCTGCATCATTCATCAGTCACATCATTATTTTCCAACCAGCTGTTTGATTTCCTATGTGCATTGTTAATTGATTAACAAGGTATACCTAAATTTAATATTTCAGCTCCTGGAAAGAGTCCAAGAGTGGTAGACCTGCCATTTGGCTTGCATTAGATAAAATACAGGTCAGTGAACTTTATATTTATGGTCATGCAATCACAACTAGCATTCCAAGTTTTGTGGGGTCAATACTGGTCATTGAAATGCTGATTGCATGCATGGATGACAACATTAAAGGTGGGGTGTATAAAAAGTCATAAAATTGGGCCATTTCTTGTATTTGCAGACAAAATTTTAGAGCATATAATTGAATCTGAATATGTTCTGTTCAGCAAGTCAATTTAATTTCTTTAATTTAAGAATTAAACCAAATTTGGACATTTGCCTTGTATCTTAAACTTAAAACTACAGCCAAAAAAATTGTAAGCCTGATTTTTAGCAACCATATGTTAACATGGACAGCAGCATGACAGTCTTTTTAATTTATACTTCTTCAGCATTGCATATTGCTAGTAAAATATAAACAGGCTTATGTTTCCAAAATGATCATAACTTAACTTATTAATGATTAAAGTATTGATGATGAAATCCCACAATGCATTGTTACTCTAGATCTTAAGATTTAATTGTTTGTGTTACTGTGTTTAGAAACATAATAAATTTTCAAAAACTGGAAAAAAATCACAAAGTTAAATATAATTTTAGCAAAAGTCCCTATTCAAGAAAAAAATTGTATTTACCAAAATATGTTTTTGTTGTCATGACAACTTAACAGTCAATTTAGGTTATATATCTTCATTATGGTATGACATAATTATGACCATTTTGGCAGCAAGCTTTACTTCTTTAAACTAAGCTACCTTGATATTAAATTATTAGTCTGAATGTCATCAGTCATAAACAGCTAGCTGTTACAACTCACTGCAGTCAGTTACAGATATTAATGTTTTCAATTATCTTGGTCAACAAAGTCAAGAGCTTACTTTTAATATAGTAATTACTATTTTTTATAATAAACAGGTGTGTCAATGGTTCTTCCTTGAGTTTCAAGCCTCAGCATCTTTTCACACATTATTGCACATTTTATACACTTCAATGCATATGGTAAATAATAATTTCACTTGCTTGATCTCTTTGCTTTTAACAAGAGTTTCTTAAAACAGTTTAATCTGCAACAATAGATTACAATTTTGCACTTATTTGTCATAAAATTGATTGAAATTCATCTTCATGCAATGGAACATATATAGCATTTGTCTCTTGTTTGAATAAATGGTTAAAGCTTTTTGTCAGTTATCATTATGTTACTTATTCCAATCAATTGCTGTTATTACAATTGAGAACGCCACTCACCAGTGGTATATCAAGGATGTTAGCATCATTTGAAATGAGTCTATCAGGTCATGCTTTGTGCAAGATTGACCCAATAGACCTGTTTTGATGGTAAACTAATTGAAATACCACTGCATGGTGTGTCAGAGTGGCATGCTCAGTTGTAATAAGAGCTATTGTAAAGATGCCCCCTCAATTAGGAATTTTGTTTGTATAAACCCTCCCTTAACTAAACCTGGCCTCTTCCTTTCGCTTCATCCCACCAAATTGTTCAAATTCCAACAAGCTTCCACTAGCGGTTGATGTATATGTATTAACTATATAGTGTTTGTAAAATGCTGCACATACACATGTACATGTATATTCACATATATTCGCATGTATTTCATTTTGATATACTACTAGTTTGTCAGAGTAACGTTCTCAATTGTAATAAGAGCAATTGATTGGAATAAGTAATGATAACTGACAAAAAGATGTATAACCATTTATTCAAGTTCAAGAGACAAAAGCTATGTTCTATTGCATAAAGATGAATTTCAATTAATTTTATGACAAATATGTGCAAAATTGTAATCTCCTGTTGCCGATTTAACTGTTTTAAGAAACTCTTGTTAAAAGCAAAGAGATCACGCAAGTGAAATGTTTGAGAATATTTACCAAGTGTAATGTGCAGTAATGTGAGAAAAGTTGCTGAGGTTTGAAACTCAAGCAAGAACCATTGATATTGACACACCTGTTTGTTAAAAAATAGTAATTACTATATTAAAAGTAAGCTCAAATTGCATATTTGCATAGGGCTTGATATATTTCTCTATGCTGCAGGATCCAATGAACTTTGGGGCAATTCTTCGATCAAGTGCTTTTCTTGGTTTAGACAGAATTCTTGTGCCATCCAGAAATAGGTGACAGTGCAGATTTCTTTTCTTCTTTTTCATAATTAAGGATATAAATAATTATTGAAGTTTAGATACAAAGAATCTTGCTCTAATGATAACTCCTTGTGATAATTGATGTAAGTCTTCAGACGCAAATATTTTGAAATATAAAATACTTTGAATTCGTTATTCATTAAGCTTGAATTTTTAAAACTCGCATTCTTGATATCATTTGGCCTTGTTTATTGATAATAATGATAATGATATAACTTTTTCGGGAATATTGTTTATTTGTGCCCTTGCAGTGTCATTTGTAGCACTCGCGCTTCGCCGCAAATGACACTACGCAGGTGCAAATAAACAATATTCCTGAAAAAAGTCATGTTATTCCCTTAGTACGTATCAGTAGCTTCAAGTATGTATTTGAGTTTTTAACTCATTTATGCTTTGATATTATTAGAGCACCTCTGTCTCCAGTAGTTAGCAAAGCCAGCTCTGGTGCAATGGAGACTATGAGTGTTTATACTGTTGAAAATCTTGCAGAATTTTTGAAAGTAAGACTTTTTATATAATACCAATTATAAAGTAAGTTGATATTTTTAGTAGAAAAGCATTCAATAACCTTTTATCGCTGCAACTGTACCATTCTTTACAACATTCATTACAACTTCAACTTTAATTTATTGTTTATACAGAATGATAATTTTTTTAATACATTAACAAAAATTTTATCAGAATGTTAATCCATCCGAAAATCTTTAAGTCCCAGTCCCAAAATCTTTAGCATCTCAAAATTAGTCAATAGGATATAGATCATCGATTTATGTTTTAAGGACAATAACAGACAATTTGTTTATATTTTCTTACTAGAATAATAAATTAATTTGTCCAAAATTAAAATAATTGTTTGAAATGTTTTTGTCTGAAAATTTTTGATGTTAATATAAATAATTATTTTATAACTAGTTATTTCCAATAGAATGTGAGTTCTGCGAGTACATTATTTTGTCTATAGTGGTAATGTTGTTCCGTTTTTGGCATTTACACTAATGATGTATTGTGGATACTTGCGAGTTACCATGTATTTGGATTGCTGAGTGTAAACTGTAAATATTGTTTGTACCAAAATGGTAGTGACATCCTTGAACTTAAACCACTGATTGTATGCTAAAAGTCTTTTTATTTAAAATATAACAATGCATTGAACTGCCGATAGATGTTCATAAAATCTCCCACCATTTTTCAGCATTCTCCAAATAGTCCTTTCGTTATAGTGTATCCCACAAAATACTCCAAAGTCCTCTGTGGCGGTTCATCCTTAAAGTCTATTTATTTAAAATGAAAACAATTCATAATACTTACAGAAATACTTGTAACTTTCAGGAGCAATTGCTGGATAATTGGGAAATTCTAGGAGCAGTGCAAATGGAATATGATTTAGTTCAGGATGATGCAAAGACTATTTTCAGCTGCCTCAACTACAGGCTGCATAAACCAACTGTGCTGGTACTGGGTAATAAAAGATCTTCATAAATATTCTTAGAACTTATACTCCAAAGATATCTCACAAGTTTTGTTTTCAAAACTTTTTTCTGAGCTACTTTTTGTATTCAGTGAGTTCTAAGAAGTATAATACATCTTCAGTTAGCTAACAGCTACACTCTGCGGCTTGGCATCTCACAACATGTATTAAGTTTCAATAAAAATAATGAATGTTGTTTCAGCTATTAGATAATGATAATCATATAATAGCTGTGGTTACACTACACCTCGGGTTAGGTCGTTCCCAAGGGTAACTGGCTCGGTTTGGGTTCATCTTGGGTTTCACTTTACCCGTGGTGAGCTGGTTACACGTGTCATCATTAACCTAGGAAAGCAGGGGAACATTTTTGACAGGTGTCAACGCGTCAACACGTATTAACTTTTTCCTGTTACGTGATTGGCTTAGTCCGCCTCGGGTTGCTACTACTAACCATGCTAGTTCGGTGCGGTTACTGTCATAGGTTATTTCTTTGTTCTCTTTGACGTATCTATAGAAACTACCCGAAGATAATTTACCCTCGGGGAAGGTGGTTACACACATTTTTTCTTTGCCCGTGGTTAAGGGCCGCTTACCCGTGGGAAAAACGGCCCGTGTAACCACGGCTAATGATAATGATAATAGAATCTTGAAAGTTTTTTCACTATTGTTTTGTCAGGCAATGAAGGAAGCGGTATAAATCCAACAATCTTTGCTCACTGTAGTGGTTATATTGCAATTCCATCTCCCGCTGGGCAGCATAATCTTCCTGCTGGTCTGGATTGCTTGAATGTTTCCGTTGCTGCAGGTTAGTTGACTTCTGTTAGTTGGTCCATACCGTAAGTTGGTCCGCACCGTAACTATATTAAATTTTTCTCTTTTATGACGTTCTCATCAGCACTTACATTTGTCAGAGAAAATGCCTTAGATAGAATGAACAAGACACTGTCGAAGCTTTCACTGGGCTACCTGTGGTTCCTGGTCCCATTTCTCCTCACAAAACAATCGAGCAAGATCTAGAAATGAACCTTGGGTTAGTACGGCATGTAAGCTTCCCACGAAATTTGAGCCAATGAAAGGGAAGATAAAACTTACCCCAACCTTAATTCGGCCAATCACAAAGCTTGTTCTAATCTTGAATTTCATGGAAAGTATACGTGACGTACTGGTCGAACCTTGTGAGTCGAGCTGTGGGATACACATTTTATCTGAACTACAAAACAACGGAAAAACAACCCAATTTATGACTGCGATTACCACAGGTAGACCATTAATTAACCGCTATTGGTTCATTGCTACAATCGGCGCATAGAAACTTTCTTTGCCAACACCATGATTGTTCTCTTTGTTGGAAGTTGGTAGCCATGACCCCCCCCCCACCTTCATCTCTGTCTAGCGTTTGCATCCTGGTCCCACATAATTGATTGATCCAAGTCGAGATTTTTTCTTCCTGCTTTCTAGGTGCGTACATCGGCTTTATGATGCTGCCGCTTCACTAGGCTCTCGCCTTCGCTCGTTTGGCTAGTATGTTCATTCACTTGGTTTACTTCTTCACTTGCTCGGCTCGTTGACGTTTATACTCTCTATGAATGATATAGATGAAGATATTTTAAGGGGTTGTAACAAAAAATTGCCGTCTTTTTCTGTATGTATACATGTAGGTCAAAAATTATACTACTAATAATATTGTGGCCAAATTTCTCATATGTAATCGATATGTTTTTGTTCCCTACAGGTATTTTGTTGTTTTCACTTCTAGGAAATTACAGAAGGGATAGATAGCGAATTCTTGTATAGGACTCGGAATATGTGCTCAAACACCCAAAGAACATGAATCCAAGAAGTTAATGGAGTCACAAATTTCACGGAGCAGGTGACCTGTGGATTCCAACGTCACCCTTTAAAGTCTCAACCAGTTTATTTTAAACTGCAAATGTCAGTTCAGTTTATTGTTTTTGTGTGCATGAAGTTTAAAATTTCTCGTGATAATACAAAGTTGATTATAGCACAAGCAAGACTCTCTCGGAACGTTCACTGGGCTACCTTTTGTTCCAGGTCCCTCTTCTTCTCACAATACAGTTGAGCTATAGAAATGAATATTTAGCTTGCGCCACAAGAAACTGTGGGAGGAACTTTTTGTCTGATGGACCAAAAAAAACAAAGCGATGTTATAAGTAGGTAACCCGTAGAACAAGACATTGTTTATAGAGCTCATTTCACCTGAAGGCACAAGGCGAGGAAGCTAAAAAAAAGGGTTATGGGCCCCTAAGAAAGTAGAAATTTATTTATTTACGTTGGGATACAATAGAATTTTGATTAGTTTTAAAAAGATAAACACTTAGACACAATTAAAGAAAACAGAAATGCAAATGCTTCCGTTGCAGAGCTGGACTATGTGCGAAACCATTTTTATGAAAATGACTTTGATTTGCTCGAAAATGAAATTGAATGCAGAACTCATTTTCAGTCATATTATCAAAGGTTTCGCACATAGACTCGCTTTAAAACAGAGGCACAAGAGAACTCGGAAATGGCCTATTTGATTTAAACAAAGAAATATTTCTTGTTAAATATATCAAATGTACGGTTGCAAGATCTTGTCATTTGGAGCTATTAAATGCTATTTTGTTTTAATTAATTGGTGAAAGAGATATATCTTATAAACTGTTACATTATGACACGCGTTTGGAGGAAGTTCTTAATTGGTTAAGGCTCGAGATGAGCTTTATTTTGATGCTTTAATCTATGCCTCTGTTATCTTGAGAAGGAGCCGAAATGACGCCAATAGGAAATACTGTCTGTTTCAAGCTCCTTCTTGCTGAACCCCTAAAATACTACAATTAAGATAGATTACTTTACGAATATATATTGTTATGAGCGTATTCAGCTTAAAGAATTCTAAATAATGTTTTCAGTCTTTCCGCATAATATTTAAGATTCGCGGCTGGTTTGAATTGAGTAGATTGTTTACAAACTCACCCTCGCACGTACTAGCGGGTATTACTTCGTGTAGAAGACACAGATTTTAACGAGGTTTGTGTTTGGCCACAATAACGTTGGGGTATTACTTTGTGAAGAAGACACAGAATTTAACTACAATCGTGGCAAAAACTAATGAAACACCCTTCAAGATATACGATTTCAGCGCTTGCAACCCCCTCTCCCCCTCACAATGTTGGAATACAGAACGGAAACAAACATTTTTTTGAACATTACATAATTCCCTAGC
>JAOBRB020222448.1:0-21718 GCA_027575285.2 Zoanthus pulchellus
TCTTTTCTCGTGTTCTCCCAACATCCCGCGTGGTTTATTATGCCGGTAAACCCATAGAAAGTATCGTTTATTGCTTATTATATAAATAGTGTATAATTCAATAAAAATATGCAGTAAAAAATAACACTGATTAAGGCTGTTTAATATTTAAAAATACCCGAGAGAAATTAATTATCATATTAATTATATATGCTTACAGTTTCTTTTTACCACTACTTAGATGAAAGCTTTTCCAACATTTACTTTTGCTTAATTCTTTTAGCCTTATTACAGTCAAACTGATTAAGGTTATTTAATATTTAAAAATACCAGAGAGAAATTAATTATATATGCTTATGGTTTCTTTTTACCACTACTTGGGATGAAAGCTTTTCCAACATTTAGTTTCGCTTTTTTAGCCTTATTACACTCAAACTGATTAAGGTTGGTTAATATTTAAAAATACCTGAGAGAAAATAATTAATTATATATGCTTACGGTTTCTTTTCTCCACTACTTGGGACGAACGCTTTTCCAACATTTAGTTTCGCTTCTTTTAGCCTTGTTTGTCTGCGCCTCTTAATTGGATCTGAATAAGCTTCACCTTCCATGATTCGGTTGAATTTCTGATCAAAATAACCACCCTGCAATGCACTCCGTACCTTGCTTCCACCAGGAAGCACTTGCTTCCCTTTATGGGCAGCCACATTGAAATCTGAAATGTTTAGTACAGTACATATATCATTATAATTATTATAAATTTTCAAGTTTGTCTCCTCATAGTTAAGTTAGTTGGTGTCAATCTAATGTGCACTGGAGGCTCAGGTTCAATTAATTCCTGGCAGGAAATAAAATAATTGAGAAGATGTTGCCTTTGCTATAACATCTGCAAATTGTTACTTTCATTTCTTCTCGGATAAGGATGTTAAACAGTAGGCTCTCGTAAATTGATCTATGTTTAAAGGTCTCCAATTAATCGCTAATCATCCTTAGAGTGGAATTAAATGGCATCCCCAGTAATTAGTAAGCCTTAATTTGGTTAGCTAGAAGACTTAAAACCTAAAATAGTAAATTTAAAGTTTTCTTTTCTTATTATTATCAGTTCTACTACTAGTTATTATTATTATTATCATTATTATTATTATAATTATTATTATCATTATTATTATTGTTGTTGTTGTTGTTATAATCTAATAATAATAATGTTTTTAAAGTGCCAATATCTTTAAAAGAAATCCAATAACACTAAAAATTACAAGTTACAAGTGAAAATGAATCAAAAACATTAAAAATATTTTTTAAATATTTTTAAATTTTTTATCTGACCAGTGCGTTATAATTGTTTAAGGAATCGAAAATACACTATTAGTGCTAGCTAATATAATCTCTAGAAACTGAAAAAGGTCGGTAATTCTGAGAAGTTTACGCCCAGTTAACTGCTAAAACAGTAACTAAAACAGAAATGAAATGCATAATTTTTCAAAAACGAAAACTGTTATCCAGGGTAAATCATGAATTAAATATTTTATAATTAAACATTTGGTCTCGAAACTCATTAAATCTAGATTAAATTTTGTTTCCAAACCATTTTGTTTAAAATACGTACTCACCATTCTTTTGTGTTCTAAAAGGGTCTCCAATCGATATATAACCTAACTCACTAAACAATCCGATTCGGTTTAAATCGTTGTGGTGGTCTGTCTTAAAACCAGGCATTTCTATTTTTTAAAAGCCAACAATTGTTCTTCTTTCTAAAAGTACTTTCCAAATCAATAACCTTGGAGTCCTATAGCATTTGTAAAATTACCAAAGTAAAAAATGAATCAAATGTGCCTTGAAATAATTTTGCTTGTGGCGGCCATTATGTGATCCAAACACAGCCTCGTTGTTATGACAGCACAGGGACCGCAACATTTAATTGTAGACTGGGAACTAATTTGTTTTAAGATGGCGGACGTCAACAACAATTACAGGAGGCTTTGAAAGAGAGAGGTGTGTCTTAACAAAATTTAGCTTTCTCTTGTCATATTTTTAGCTTTTTACATCAAAACGCAGAGGATGTCTTGAAAAAAAGGTTAATGAGTGAAAAATCATGTTTGGTGGCGACTCGCATGCAAACGATAGAGAAGATGGACATGACGATAAAAAGGAAAGCAAGAAAGATAAAGGTTATGTCGCCTTTCATTCGGATGACAGTGACAATTTCGATGAAGGTGATGAAGACGTAAGGTTAGTAAGTAAATCTTAACTGTTTTGTTTTGACGTCCTTTCTTGATTTTGTATCTAATCAAGTTTCGAGTCATTTGTGTTCAATATAATTTAATGCGGAAATCATGTTCCAACTTATTTAAATTTCGATTCTAAAGAAGACAAAACTTCGTACGGTAAAGCAGTTAATTTGGGGTTTCAGACCTTTACCTGGATAATTGTGGTGTTTGAATATGCTTTTACGCCCTTTTAAATGGCAAAATCTGGATCTGAATTTAAATTTTACCTCTAATAAAACTCAGTCATGAGCCATGACATCATAAAACATGTGATTCTACAACAAAAACAAAGAACCGAAAAGGACGCTATATGCATTCAGTTTCTTAACCATCTGCGCCCAATTAATAACTGAATAACTGCACATATTGAATGAAGTCTGTTCTTTTGTTCACTTACATTGGATCTCAATAGCGTGAAAAACTAAATCAGTTTGTCCTTGTTAAAACTGGCTTTTTAATCAAGTGCCGCAAAAAGGTTTTCAGGCAAATACTATAACAGTTTGTATTATGTGAGTTTTAACGTTTTACATCTGAATTCTTATATTTTTATAAAATGCATAAATTATCTTTTGTGTGAAACTTTAGTAGTCTGTATTAGTACTAAAACTAAAGATTAACATCAGCAAGATACTACATTTCATCTTATAGAGTAGTATAATTTTATGTAATCATGTGTAATTTGTGTTAGGCAGTGGCTATTCATACAAGACCTGTACACTGACTTAAATTTGCTAGATTCATTTGTGATTCTTCAGAGTTTGTGTAGTAGAATATCTTATGTTAGCTTACTTTCAGCATCTGATTTTTGTAACTTTGATGACATTAATTGTGCTTAATTTAGCAAGTTGAATATCTAGTACTGCTTAGGCAAACAACCAAAAACCTTTGAATGTGAGAAAGCACATGAAAATGACTTACTGTAAGTGTCAGAACTGATGGATACTGCAGGGAGTGTATTTCTCTCCAAAATCAACCCATAAAAACTACCACAAATGAATTAGCTCGCACATACTAAATATTTATGCATACTTAGAAGTGAGACATAGTGTTTGAGGGAGAATGAGATGGCAATTTTGAGAAGAGGAGGGGAAGCTGAGTTGGCTTAGGAGGAAAAAAAGGTCACACAAAGATTCAAATCTCGGCAAAGTGCCGGGATCGAACTTGGGACCTTGTGGTTAGAAAGCAGAGATCTTACCAACTGTGCCAACCATGTCCACCCATACATTGTATATAAAAGAGAGAAATTTACTGACGTTTCTGACTGTCATTAGTCCTTCGAGGGAGTAAAAAGCTAACTGTGAAGACTAGTTTTATTAATAATCCTCAGTAGTTTTGCCCCTAGTTCATATCTTTTTTCCATGCACTGAATTCCTCAAATACTTCTTGATTCAGCTGTTATTTTTCACTAGGTCATTTGTATACAACAAGTCCCATAGTCCTTCACTTCTTGCTGCTCAGGTTGCCTCTGCTCCGCTACCACAAATAGCAAGAGACTCACTGCTAACCCTTGACATATTCCCACCTCTATCCCACTCATCTGAAGTTCCTACAATTTCAGTACTAACCTCTGACCTTGCTTGTATTGATTGCTATATATATAGAACCATAAGGCACTATGAGATACTAGTAATTGGCTCATCAAACATTTGCTTCGCTAGATATATGATCAAAAGCCTTATCTTGCTGGAATCCAAATTCTAGCCTTTTCTCTAAGGTTTCCTGATAGACCTTCATCCTGTTCCAGAAGTCTCACTTACAGTAGTTGTTATTTTATCAAAGGCCAAAAGGGAAAAAGTTGAAAAGAGAAAAGTCTGGGGGCACTTTGCGTCTCAGAATAAAATCTACAAAACAAAAGAAGAAAGAAAAAGAAAAAGAAAAAAAGGAAGAAAAGAAAAAGGACAAAGAAAAGAAGAAGAACAAAAAGTCTTCTCAAACCGATTCTCCTGCTATAGAAAGTAAGTATTTTAATTGATCTTTTAAAACAGGCTAGTGCAAAAATGATGTAAGTGACTTCTGATCAAGTTTTTGTTTCTCCCTACATTATCCCTATTACATCTTTAAAACCCTTGGAAGAATTTAAAGAAGCAATAGGAATAATGTAGGGAGAAACAAAAACTTGATCAATACATCATTTTTGCACTAGACCCTTAAGTGCACAGATGCATCTGAAAGTTTGCAATTTATGGGTTAAAGAAGAAGTTAGGACATTTTTGTTGAACACCAATAGCATCTGTCTCAATTTCTACAGAGCAGAAATCTGGATTCAACATTTTTGAGAGTATAACAAGAGCAATCACAATGCAAGTCTATCATCTGTTACAAACTAAGACTAATACAACAACATCAGTACATACTGTGATAGAAAGAAATAAGAGAAAAATAACATAATATAGCCCTTGGCAGGAATCAAACCCCATAGTACATAATAATTTGAAATAGGTCATAGCTCTGTAGATAAACTCAGTTTAAAGGTAAAGGAATTTAAGGCCGAATATTCATTGATCATGTTTGCTAAGTAAAGGTTTCTGTTGCAGAAATCTTTACCTATTTCCTCGGTATTTAGATTTGAAATATACGTCCTTCAACTGTATTTCTGCCAAGAAGAGAACATCTTTGTTCCAAGAAAGTTAGCCCTGCAGGTTTTAATTCATAGCCAAAGCATCTTTAGGGGCTGCTTAATTTATTTTGTAGATCTATATAATTTTATCTTTTATAAAGTTACTAAGAGAAACTCTTATTAGTCCACAGTCTTAAATGGCTCACATAAAATACTCCTAGCTAAAAAGCTAATTAGCCCCAGGTAGAAACCCAAGATCATACAATTTTAGGCTCAGATCTTCTGCACTAAACTCTCTGTGCCATTATAAGACAACCAGACAAATGAACTCCTTTTTACCTAGAACGAGCTGTATTTTAGCCACCAAATAAATTTTGACCAGTCCTGCTTTCTGTAATATTATACTTCGTATTTTATTACCTACATAAAAATTAAGTAAATTTAATTTATAATTCATTTTATACGAAATATGTAAGATCATTGTATATTTTTTAAAAGATGGTGAATAAAGTTTATTATTATTATTATTTTTTTTATTATTATTAAACCTAGTTTTCTATACTGTAGATCTCAAATGAATAGCACTTTTAGTTATAAAGAACCATTCACAGATAGCATTGTTCAGTCAATTAGAGAGAAGTTATACCAAGCTAATCAATATATTATTCTTGTTGCTTATTCATTTAGAATAATTAAGAATAATTATAAATGATTTTTTTAAATTTTCATAGGGAAGCCAGTGTTTGGAGTTCCCCTTGAAGTAGCAATTAAACGTACAAAACTTCCTGATGGAATTGAGCTTCCACGTGTCTTCAGAGAAGGCATTGTTCATATTGATGAAAATGGTAACTGCAAATTGATTTGATTCCGCTTTAAATAATTCTTGTTATATTTTATTGTTTATAAAGGGTTTGTACTTCTAGTGTCCAGGTTTGACTTGTATATCACTTTTTTTTTTGAACTCAGATTTATGTTTACTGCCCACAATAACTTCAAAGGTATCCTAAAACAGGGTCCAATGTTAAAATTTTTCGAAAGGTGCCATTGGTGCCTAAATTGATTATTTTAGGCGCCAAATAGTAGATTTCAGTCACCAAATAGGTTGGGAATGTGTTATATGGGAACTCTGGTTTTTTCATTGTCCTGAACCAAACAATCCTGCATAAACGAGAAAAGCTCTGTTGCCTGTCATTGTACAGTACTTTTAATTGGAAACGTGTTCATGTTATGACACATTTTATTAGAAACTAATGAAAAAGCTTCCCTGCTAATTCTGTACATTACATAATGCTATGAGGCACAGCAAAAACGAAGTCAAATTACGTATACACTGATTCATTACCCTGAAGTTTTGCTGCTCACTGTTGTTGACTGTCATTGACTGTCTAAACCGAATTGAAAACAATTGACTTTGCAACTATACAATGGCTTTTTAGTCTAACTTAATATTCCATGATAAAAGTATTTAACTTAGCAATATTAGCAGTGGAATCTCTGGGGAAGGGAAACTATATCCGTGATACTTTTACATCAAATGAAACGTTTTGACAAGAGAAAATAAACTTGTGTCAAAATGAAATACAAGTTGATGTAAATTATAGAAAAAATATGTCACGGCAAAGGAAAGTTGTCATGACATCTATGAGCCACCGTACAAAAAAGAACACTACGTAATAAATTTACCTTAAGCGCACATAAATCGATCGTCCAATCTCTATTTTTTAAATGATGGCTATCGACTTCTTTCTCCTGCCCCCTTAGCACGGGAGAACTATTTGTCCACCACCAGAAGGAGATCAAACTTATCCATTTTGTGGGCCTTCGGCAGAAATGTGAATTAAATGTTCCAGGGTGGATGATGCCAGGTGCACCCGGAGATTGCTTTTGATTCGGTTTTGTGCCGAAACAGCTCGTTCGCACTGCGCAGCTGAGATAGGAAGAAGCAACATGATTTCACTCACTGTGTAGAACGTCTTTAAGATCTTCTTTGTAGGGCAACTTTGTTAGCAGAGTCATCCAAAGGGAGGTGTACTAGTCAAGAGCATTTCCTTGTTTTTGTTTTAATTCTATCATGGACTCAGATTTTTGTTTGTTCTTTGCTTGACGTGTTAAATTTTCAGTTTTATTAATAATTCATCATTTCACATTTATTACGGTACCAAGCTCAAAATCTAATTAATCTTTATTTGCAGTATATGCATGATGTTGTTGTTGGTATGTACACACTTTGATACTAAATCCTTTAAACTTTTTAAGGACTGAAAACTGAAGGAATCTACAGAGTCCCTGGAAGCAAATCCAAGGTTGAAGAGCTGAAAGAAGTTTATGACCAAGGCAAGAAGATAAAAATTCTGTATTGATTAAAAATTGACCTTGAGGACAAATGGACTATGCTCAAGTCATTAGTAGCCCGTGAGGGTGTTAGCTGATTAGGCTAATCAAACTTGTAGTCCATGCGACAGAGCAGCCTAATTGTTTTAGTATGAGCATATACTAATTGCATTCATTTGGTGAAAATAGGAAGTACAATTTCAATTATCTATGAAATTCTCTCATTAATATTATTGCAAAACAGGACTACAGGGTTTGCCTTTTGAAAATCCTTGTGGGTGAAAAATTGCCTGCTATTAATGACAAGAAAAAACTCAAAAAAAATCCGAGCCCCAGGTGGGATTTGAACCCACAACCCTCTTGTGTTCTAGTCATATGCTCTACCAACTGAGCTACTGGAGCTCCTGGCTCAAGGGTTAATATTTTGGGTCTGCACTGGAACTGCATTGCTCGGCCAGACAGCCTTGTATTGACTGATGCACATTAATGCACTAACAGCATCACACTGTCACATTCTCAAGATGCGGCCTTGAGATGCGGCCAACCAACCTCCTATGAGAGTATATTTACGTGAAAAATTGCTTATCTATATTTGAGGTGAGCGATCTTTCCCATTAAATGGGAGTGATGTTATGGTTAAATTATTCATCCCAATTTCCAGTATTGTAGCTCTGTTTGACACGTTTTTAGCTCCAGAAATACTGACAAGTTAGAGAGCCTAAACAACCATGGGGGATTGTATACTTCAGGCAATATTTAATGACTGGAACTCGAATTATAATGAACTTTTAAACAAATCTGGAACAATCTGTCTTTTTAGTCACCGTATTCACTATCCTCCCATCTGTCTTCAAATGCCTTCATTACAATTATAGTTACTCTCTGTATGTGAAATATAAATTATATTAGGGCCGGTAATTACTCACTTAGAGGAACAAATGTTCTTAAACTAGCAACTCTTAAGACTACTAGATATGGTCTTAACTCTTTTAAGTACTAGCCGCTAAAAACTGTAACTCCCTCCCTGAAAGTTTAAGAACAGAACTTACTATCCCGTCTTTTGTTTATTCACTTAGAGGAACAAATGTTCTTAACATAGCAACTCCGAAGACTACTAAATATGGACTTAACTCTTTTAAGTACTTTGCCGCTAAAAACTGTAACTCCCTCCCTGAAAGTGTAAGAACAGAATCTACTATCCCATCTTTCGTTTACTCACTTAGAGGAACATATGTTCTTAACATAGCAACTCCAAAGACTTCTAAATATTGACTTGTAACTCTTTTAAGTACTTTGCCGCAAAAAACTTTAAGTCTCTCCCTGAAAGTTTAAGAACAGAACTTACTGTCCTGTCTTTTAAACAAAAAATCAGAACTGAATTTATTTATGAAATACATGCATGTAAATTAGTGACTGTGTTTTTTTTATTTGTTTTTATTGTTCCATTTGGACAAATTAGTCTGATACGCTATAACAAATTCGACTTAAAATAAATACTGTGTGATGTGATGTTTGTCTGCTGAATGAATCTGTGTAAGGTACTATCAAATCCACATAGTCGAGAACAAGTGCATCGCGACCGTGAGATTCACTAAATACTCAAGAAATTCTGATAAAATTTTGCGAGACTTAAACAACCTTATGTCACCCCTTCTGGGCCCAGTTGTTCAAAAGCGGATTAGCACTAACCCTGGGTCAAATATTTAACCCACAATCTTGTTTCCTATCTTAAAAGGAGAAATTTTTGTTATAATTCGGGGATTAACAAGACAATTCCGAGAAAAATCCAAACAGTAAAACCGTTTACCTTTTCTTAAAGAAGAAAACCTTGATTAAATTTTTGCTTAACCCAGGGTTAAACTTAACCAGCCTTTGAACAACTGGGCCCAGTTGTATAAGTGTATATATCGGATACTATTATTTTAGCCCCATTAAACGTTTAAATGATGATGAACTTTATTTTTTGATCTGAAATGTTTTTCTTACTATTTTTAAGCCTTAAATCCTTGTTTTTCGAATGAGCTTAGAGAGTTTGGCCGCGTCAATCCTGGGTTCTGCATTCCTTTCTGATGACAGCAAACTAAGAACTGGCTACCACTTTATCAAATGTTTCTTGGATTCCATTGGAACAGTAAAAACACAAGAAAACTTGTAACAACACAAAAATCCGACTACACA
Organism: Zoanthus pulchellus; assembly: GCA_027575285.2. Taxonomy (NCBI): domain Eukaryota; kingdom Metazoa; phylum Cnidaria; class Anthozoa; order Zoantharia; family Zoanthidae; genus Zoanthus; species Zoanthus pulchellus. Next base: position 9,313 of record JAOBRB020222448.1, read on the forward strand.
GTTAAATCACTTTGATTAACGTTTTGACAACAACCAATGATCGAGGTTACGAGTTTGGCATCCTTAACCACCAAGCTTCACAAAACTGCTCATACTCGGCCAAAAGCTTCAAAAACGGGAATAATGCAACTTTTGAAGATGAAAAATACGTAGGCCAAAGAAGAATTTGTATAAAAAAAACTTCACCATCGTTTTTCTCGGGTGGAAAACCTGTTTAATAAAGCTAAAACAATAATATACGATATAGACACTTTAATACCAGTATGAGTAAACTTATAATCATTATGATACCAACTCTTTCATGCTTGAATTATTTAAGGAAAAACAGTAAATCTGTCAGACTATGAGTCAGAGGTGGTCGCCAGTATGATAAAGTTATACCTGCGAGAATTGCCGGAAAACTTGTTACCCCTTCCATTGAATCAGAAGTTTACTGAATTAGTCGGTAAGGCTAAGTAACATGTTATACAATGCAATGTTAGTATATACCACGCAGTCAAGTAAATAATAATTTTGTGCTCTCTGATTGGCTACTTCATAGGATATTAGCCAATTACTATTCTTCTATGAGCAGTAGAAGAAAAACAAAATGGCTTACCATAAACCTCTTTCATAAATGGCGATCTGTTTGATATTCTTAGCCTTACTAGCATCGTGTTGGAACCGAAAATTCAAAACATTTTTATCTTATCCAAAACGAGGCTAGTGAGGCTAGCAATATGAATGAAAACAAAAGAATATTTAAATGATTGCACCTAGAGGTGGCCAATGCCACCAAAAAATATGCGCTGGGCACTAGATTTTTTGAACTTCTTAGAACCTTTGCGACTGATTAACTGAAAGTTATTGTTTCTAATAAAATGGTAAACATTGTGATGAGCAAAACGAAGCTTATCTGCTTTCTTGGGCAAACAAATTTGGCAACAAATGCAATTATTCTTACGCCCGCAACAACAGACGCAGACGTAATTAATACTAATACCTAATACATGTTTACGTCGGCATCATCAGCAGATGAACACACAAATGTTCGTAGGAGCAGGTTTTGAAGCACGTGGTCGGCCTTGTCCCTGCGGCGTCTCGTTCTTATTATTTTTGTGTGCTTGTAGAAAGACTTAAGGCATAAATAAAAAAAATAATAATGAAGCGGCAGGGATCTATTTTAGGTTTTTGTTCTGTATCTTGGAAGAGAAACGTTGCAGATAATAACTGATCCCGGTGATGCAGATCAAAGTAAGAAAGCAAAAGAGCCTGGACGAAAATTTCAACAGAAATGGAAAAACGAAAATGTGTGGACATCTTCTATATGTGAAAATATTTTTTTTTTGCAAAGTGCAATTTAGGAGTAGTTGGAGCATTACACAGTATTAAAAGTAAGAAAAAAATAAAAAATTAGAGCTTTTCAATAGCTCATCTGTATGGATTACACGTTGAAAATATATATTATGATATTGGCCACTAAAACTTTTACTCTGGCCACCAAATTTTTGCCTTTGGTGGCCAGCTGGCTACCCTGGTCAGGTCTACTCTGCAACTAATGTGGACTTGTTGCACATTTTTAGTGGCTGCAAGTATTTCGTGGCACATGCAGATCAAATGCTGTGCCATTATTTAATAATTGCAGCTACATACATAGATACTTTTTACAAAATCCTGAATAGCGAGCTCTGTTTTAGGAATGGCGGACAAGAAAGCACAGCTGGAGAAAGTCAAACAACTTGTTCCGCAGTTACCAATTCCCAACCGAACACTTTTGTCCTGGTTGTTTGTTCACATGCAACACGTGATGGAAAACGTAAGTCCTACAATCTCCTGTGATTTTTAGTCGTAGATACAGGTGTATGTAGAATTTGTTGTTGGGGTTAGAGCATAGTCAAATGTGGTATACTCATCCAGATTTAAACAATTTGAATAATTGTCAAAAGACAGACCCGATTTGACACCTCTATCAATTTACGATGTCAAATTTAATGCCATATATTTAATAGAAAAAATGTACTCGTACCCTTCAGAAAATAATACTGTATGTAATTAAGTTGAATGCAAAAAGTTTTTTTCTCGATAATCCAAGCTCAAAGTTAACTTGAAAGTTGATCTTATACTGTACATAAGATATCTTCGTTTTGCGATCAGTTTTTAACGTAATTAAAAAGGGTTTGAATCTGATCTAAAAGCTTAAAAATGATAAAATACGTTATAAAAACACGTACTTAAAAACTTTAAAAACTAAATTTTCGATCACTATCTGTGACCTTCATCAGAGTTAAAATATGTTTCGTCAGGCGAACAAGTTTAAGAACTTTGCTTTACAAAGGCTCTGTAAACCCGAGGGAGTTCTTTCCTTTCATTAATAGAGTTTTTGTCCGCCTCGGAATGCCAAGATTCCTACTTTTTAGTTTTTAGATCAGATTCAAACCCTTTTTACTTATGTACATAAGATAGACGTGGAATCTGCTCTGCCCATAACTTCCGAAAAACATCCTAACTCGTTTTAATTATATCAGAGCCTGTATACTATCGTCAAACCTGTTTTTGAGTTGTCATGTTTTGGTAAAGTAATTTAATTGTCTCCGAAACCCATTTGATTCATGATGTATACCTAGTTAATGCATTAATCTGGGTAAAATGTCTCCCTTCAAGACACAAGACTCTTGTAGTTTTTAACCCTTCCCTCGATTTGAGTGAATGTGCATTGTGGCTTTGTTTCCTTCCAAGCACGAGTTACATTTTCATTCTTATGAGGTTTGATAATGGATTACTAAATTCTGCAAAACGATTACCTGCTGTTGATTAGTATTCCATCAACAGGAAGTCAGCTTTCAGACCCACAACGCCCTTAAGAATAATACTATGCAGCTTGGTGTAATAGAAATTAAAGTGAGAAGTGAACTTTTACGAAGTGAATCTTCATTTAACTATTCGAAATATTTTCATTGATTCTGCAATTTAACTTTAATGTTTTTCACCGAGTAAGTTCCTAAACATCTACAGCAGTAAAATGTCTAATGAAAACGTGTCCATGGACTCCCCGCGATTGCTTGTGTCTGTCACTCGAAGATGCCTTGCCGTTCAGTTGACCCCCTCTCAAAAATTGTTGATAAAGCTTTTGGATTTATTTCCCTTTGTGGCATTCGAAAATTAACGTCATACTGAAAAAGAAAAAAAGAGAAAACTAACTATCGGTAAACTAGTTTGAGCTTCGTCGGTGTTTCTAAAGAAACAATTTAGGTAGTAAATATAAAAATTCTGCACCGTATTAAAGAAAGGATACTTACTGACGGTTCGGACGTTAGTCCTTCGTCGGAGTAAATAAAGAGAAAGAAAAAATGATGAGTTTATATAGGCAGAGAGAAGAGAAACTAGTCAATAGAAACACGGTAGCCATAGAAATTTAAAAAAAAACAAACGATGAGAGAAAACATAAAATGAATAAATTAGAAAAAAGTGAAACGTTCATTCATCCCATTGGGGTTAAGTGTACCCAATCGGTGAATGAGTCGCATCTCTTGGTTTTGCGGCAATCTTTGTCGCCGCTAACAAAAGTTAAACCAAAAACAATCATTTTGAAAATTACATGCTAGTTCTGGTAGTATGGATGACGCTAAAACACCGGATATCGAATCTTACTTCATTTTGACTTAGTGTCATTAAGTTATTATTGGTCTTAACCCCCATTAATAGTAATACTATATATACATATGTATAATAACGAGTATAGTCATTTGAGAATTTTGAATATAGATTTAAATTAGACCTTTTTGGTTTCAGTCTGCAGACACAAAGATGAACCTTCAAAATATCAGCATTGTGTTAAGTCCCACTCTGCAGATTGGCCACGGGGTGTTGTTTCTATTCCTTAATAATGTGAAACAGTTATTCCCGGATACAGAGCTTGTAAGGTTTGTAAATAATTCAGTCGCTGTACATATAATTTATTTAGAATGAAATGCCATTTCTGTCACCGCTACCATCAAAATCGTCATGATGAATCTTTATCATTACCACCATCACCACTATCATCGTCATTATCATCATAATTAATGTCACTGACTTAATTAAATCAGTCTTGAAGCCACAAATATGATTATAACCATCATGTATTAGCAGCAGCAACCATCATATGGCAAACAATCACCATCGTCTTAAGTACGTAATGGTCAGTATCATTATAAACAAGCACCATTGTAATAAAAAAACCATCATCGTCATCAAGTATACTTCATCATAAGCAATAGTTATTATTGTCGGTTTTGAAGTCATCATCAGAATCAGAACCATCATCATCATCATCACCTCTATTAATATCGCAATCGTCATCGTCACTATTTGTATTATCACCTTCTAAATCCATATTATTATCAATGTCTATTAATAATGCAAAATTTTATTATCACAATTGCAGCCATCATCATAATCACAGCTGTTGGGTACCATCAGCTGTCAATTACCAACTAAGAGAAAACACTCTGCGTATACTTAATGTTAAAGTGCAAGCAAGCCTTTTTCTTTCCTTACAATTTATGATTATCAGACTACGCTATATAGAACTCCCCTTAATATAAATACTTTGCAACATGTCTAGGAATTAAGCAAGAACAAAAAAATATGTACTGTTTTTAAAGTGCAACTAAACTATTTTTTGTTTTTATTTCAAACTATTTGTCATGTACAATTTTAAGCGCTTTTGAGAAAACGTTTTTGTTCTTGGTCAAATGATACTTTTTTCATAATAGTTTGATATTTTAAAAATTTTCCTCAATCCTGGTTCGTGGCCGTGTTCTGAAAGAGACTGGTGATCTAGGCATTAGTGCCGTCATTGCCCAATTATGACGGCGTAGCTTGCAACAAAAAAGCATTGCCTGATAACATTTAGTGTTAGTTATTGACATTATGTAACGAATTCATTTAGATATTCACCTTAAGTCGCCTTCACTTTTTATTCATTAGATAAATTTAGAATAAGACTGACGTCACTCAGGGCTATCGCCAGTCTCCTTTAGGACGCGGTTATGAACCAAGATGGCGGAAACGTTTTAAATCTCAAAGTGTTATAAAAAGATTATCATTGACTAAGAACAGAAATCTTTTTGCAAAAACTTTTTAAATTGTATGATTAACAGTTTAAAATAGAAACAATAAAAGGTTTAGTTGCTCTTTGAAAAGAATGCATTCTTTTGTCTTTGTGTATTTCCAAAAGTTTTGCAACTTATTAGTATTAAGGGTGTTTCTATATCGCGTTTACAATCTTATGCTCATAAATCGTAACATTTGGTAAACAAGAAGTATTATATAATACATGTTTTCACTAATCATGTTAAATTATGTAGGTATAATGGTCCTTTGACAGTCTCTCAGAAGGTCGATGAAGACGAAGCAGATCTCCCCTCAAGTCCCGAGTAAGAATTTTTAACATATTTTTATTGGTTTACACCTATATATTATATTTCTGGTTTTTAGTACTTAGTAAGCGACCGACATCCATTTTCACGTGTTCTGATTGGCTACCTTAACTGGCAGTATCCAGATTTGTATTTAACTTGCAGGTGAATAGCACTTTCCACGTGCTCTGATTGGTTCATCAGACACCAAATATCTTGCGCTATTCACCTTGACCACTCAACCGTCAAGAAATTGATTGCACTGTGAACGCCAATGGCCATCACTTAAAGTAGATTGCGGAAACCTTGTGAAACTTGTTTTTGGCCAGGTATATATTCTGTAAGAAAATAAAAATATTTTAAAAAGTGTTATTCATTATTCACTATTACAATCTCAGGGTTAGTAAAAAGCTAAAGCTAAACCCTTTTACGAGCCTAGTGGCCCACGGGGCCAGTGCTTATCTCCGGTTTCTGTAGTGTTATGTGGATGAGAATCCTTGACTTCCCTTGGACGGGACACTAATCCATCACAGGTTAGCTCCCAGTAAACGCTGGTACTCATTTACAAACCCCCGAAGGATGGAAAGGTGAGTTGGCTTAGGCAGAAAATAAGTTCACACAAATATTCAAATCTCGGCAAACTCAAACTAGAGACCTTTTGGTTGGAAAGCAAAGATGTTAACAACTGCGCAACTCACGTCTGCCCAAAGCTAGTATTAGGCAAATATAAATGCAGACGATTCTATGACAGTGAAGGAGGCATGAAATGTCAGCATCTGATTAACATGCAAATAATCAAACCTTATACTTGTTTAGTGTGGAAAAGATTTGCCAATGTGTGTTTTAAGAAGCTTTGAATGAGTTCGGCTTAAGGGACATGCACAATTTTTATTCTTCTTAAAACAACACACTCGCCCACATTGAGTATTCATTAAAACGCAAAATGAATAAGAAGATAAAATATATCCAAATGGTATAAAAGTTTAAAAAGTTGGAAAGCAAAACAAAAGATAATCTGAACCAGCCTTTCTTTCTCCTGCCTTTTCCTCGACTATCCGCCGTATCACCGAAACTCTAATCATTGCAAAGTTTCGTCCTAATTTGGGTAAACAAGTTCAAGCTTTCTCTTTGTCTTATTTCCCCTCGAGGATAACTTAACATCAATTAACTGTATATTGCAGCCTTGTTTCGTCAGTTCTAACCTGAGGATGACTTTAAGAGTCGAAAACGCGTGTTTTATCTTTTAACTTTTTAAACTTTTTTACCATTTTAATAGATTATCCAAAGTATTTTGATTTTGAACTTGTAAGAGCTCAATGGAAAAAAAATTCTTGTTTTACCTTAGCTTTAAAAATGTATCATTATCATCAGAATTATAAATGAAACCAGAAAAACCATTTTAACGTTCTAAAAAGTCGATAGTCCATTTCGATTTCACATTGATCTTTTGCATATCATCTTTAGAACTTTTGTAGAAAGTCAATAGTATATTTTGATGTCATATTGATCTTTTGCATATCATCTTTAGTGCTATCGCAGCTGCCTTGGCAAAGCAGGAGGCAATTTTGTCTCAGCTTCATGAAGATCTTAACTCGGGTAGTCCGGGCGAGGTATGTGCGTAGGAATAAATATTTGGTATCGAGGATAGTAAAAATATCGAGATGAAAGCGATGATAAATCTGATATAATAGTGCCATTTATCGTGGATTCAAGTTAACTACTACTATATATTTGTGCTATTTACACTTGATAAATTTAATAATTAAGGGGTCGGGATGAAGATGGAGGTGGTAACTGTACTGCTTTCTGTAGTAGTGATCTTGGTGATAAAGACGAGAATAATAAAAACAAAGATGTAGGTGGTAATTATGATGGTGATGATAATTCATGGCGATGGTGATGATGATGATAATATTGGTGACGGTGATGGTGATGGTGATGATAAAGCTGATTATAATGATAAACCTTCTGCTGCTGCTGACGACGACGACGATGAATCTTAGGATGATGATGATTATAATGTTGGTTATGAGTTGATGATGATCATGATGAAGCTGATGATGTTGATGATGATGGAGATTGCGGTGGCGATGATGATAATGACGATGAAGAAGATGATGATGGTGATGATGATGATAATGATGATGAAGTTGATGATAATGAAGCTGATGATGATGATGAAGCTGCTGCTGGTGGTGGTGATGATGAGGATGATAATGATGAAGAAGCTGATGATGATGACAACGATGATGGTGAAGCTAATGCTGCTGCTGATGGTAGTGGTGTTGATAATGTTACTGCAACACTTTTTGTTACTTTCATTCTTTGGCATTTTGCCTTTCTTACAGTCAGGTTTCTTAAGTTCTGTGCATGGTAATTTAAGAGTCAAGCCCTTGTTATCTAAACGCCATTTGCATCACAGTGATCAGGTCGTATTTTTTGTCAGGCTGAGAGCAAAGATGAAATGCTTTGGGAAGTGCAGAGAAAGGTGACTCAACTCAAGAGAAAGGTGCGATGTTCTTTTGTCATACGTTGGAATGTTGACTCGATTTGCAACAATTGTTTGCTCAGTCACTTGTAAGAAATATTGAACTATTACAGTGATCACCACAAGTAAAGTAAGGAAATGCATTACGTGGCATGCAGTCGCATTTTGTGAAACCGGAATTACCTTTTAAAGTGCTTTTTGTGTATCCTCTCTCAAATGTTCAAAACTGGTTGTTGTCACAAAGAGGAAAAGAAGAATTTTTAGCTAGTAGTAATAGTCCTAACTATTTTTTAATGTTATGTAAGATGTTCTGTAATTGCATTTGATACAAACAAATTAATCAATCAATCAATCAATCAATCCAGTTTTGATAGGGTTTTATGCCCGTAAACAAGGATGGCCAGGATCGTAAAAATCGTAAAAAAATTGGTGTTATGCGAACAAAAGCACAACTATTAACAACGAGTCCTTGGCTTCCGTCGGAATCCAATGAAGGCGATATCTTAACAAATACGGATTTCCTTCTCCAGTTACGAGTTGCAAAAAGTGCTTCATCCAAGCAAGTTGGAGAACAAAAATCTACTACTGAGTCCCAGAACAGCGAAAGGAAAGAAGTTGCGCAAGAAGCAGTTGAGAAAGCGAAGGATGAGCCATCGAGAGATGTGAAACTGGAGATAAAGGACAAGGAAAAATCCAAACAAGAAGAGGAAGACGGTAAGATGTTGTCTATTCATTCCAAACGCTATCAAATGGTTATAATTTCTGCGAACCTTTGCTGACGTCATTTTTTACATTAGCATACAATTCTAGGTAGTTTAAAACTTTAGAAAGCTTGTCGAATTGACAAAGATACATGAACATTTTAATGCTGAAAAGATCCTCGGCAATAATAGGTATACAGGTTCTCCCCTCGCGGATTTTGATAGATATACAAGTTTCACTCTTGTGGCTTTTAATATTTAATACAAGTTCTCCCCTCGGGGCTTTTGATAGATATTCAAATTCTCACCTCGGGGTTTTTGATAGATATACAAGTTCTCCCCTCGGTGCATTTTTATCGATATTCAAATTATTAAATATTGAAGCTAACCCTCCATTTAGCATAGAAGCATTCATTGACATTAAATTTTATGTTTTTATTTTAAAGAATTGATCCGATTGCTTGAAGCCTCGGAAGCCGAGCTTTTACTGGAACAAGAAGTTAGTGATTTTTAAGATAAGTGTCTTTATAGAGAGTTGGAGAGTTATTGTAACATCTGTCTTAGTATTAGGGTGGTTTTTGAGGCAAGAGGGTGTATGGAGTGTTGAAGGATTATTCTAACATCTGTCTAGGGTCACACATGAAAGTGTAACGAGATTGTTTTCGCTGGCCCCAGGCCACCATCCTAACCACAACTACAAATTTTGTCCTGTTGTGTGGATGTTCGATTTTCGGGTTAACTTCGGCGTGTTCTTCGTGTACTGTTCGCAGCCAATCATAGGTCGACATTTTATTTCTGCAGGGGCTGGGCTCCCTAGTTGTAAAATCACGTGCTTTTACCATGGGAGAAAAGTTTTTGCAACGAGGGAAGTGTGTTTTTTAAGTTTCATCGGTTTGCTAAAACAAGTTTTTACTAAGACAATCTAAATTTTACAAATGAGTCCAAAAGAAAGCAGCGGGCAGTATTGGAGAATGCCAAAATAGTTGACAAAGTCCTGTTGCATCGATCTGGGATTTAAAAACCCAAATTTCTGACAGTTTATGGTACGTGCCAAATAATGCAAATTCAATCGTCAATTGTGATAAGCAAACATCTTTAACCCTTTAAGTCCCAATCGGTTATCAGCACCCAACTTCTCCTTACATAACATATTCTAAATGAAACATTTAGTAATGAGAAAATGAGAATTGATCAAACAAAGCAAACTACTGAAGATTAAAAGTAAAATTCTCTCAAACTTGTTCAATGAAAAGTATGAGTTCAAGTTGGGAGAATTTAACAATATAAGTGGGACTGAAAGGGTTAATAGGCGTAAACACTAATTAAACGAAGTCTCCAGCATTCCCTTGCTAGCAGCAATAGCTAGTTTATTACATAGATTCTGAGATTTACCCACCATAATCAATGTTCCTGTTGACGACCTTCCATTTACTACATTATATGTCATATTCATAATAATAGCTGCTTTTCTTCTAGGCCTCTTGGTTATTGTAGGTAACTAGTACCCAATTTTCACTGTATGCTGTGAATAAAATAATAATTTTACTTGTATAATTACTGGCACATTTTGTATAAGGTAATTGCTCATGTAATGACACTCCAGCTACAATTAAAGTTCACCACAGATAAGGTGTAACCAAATATAGATGAGAGTAACATAGTATAAAAAAGCAAGAGCATGTAAATTTTGAAAATTCTTTTAAAGGTTTTAGAATTTAGCATTTAGCATTTAGCATTTATGAACATTTAGGAACTTGTTAAGGTTCCAAGGAGTAGAGATAATATAGGACTTGGAGTCCCATTACGAGGATCTTACTCCTGGGCCTACGGTTTAACGTCCTTATCCGAGAAGACGCGAAAGTCTAACCATTCGCAGATGTTAGAGCAAAGGCAGCACTTTCTCCTCAATTATTTTGAGACCCTGAGTGGTTGGCCGGCCAGGAATCGAATCCGAGACCTCCCGCACAGCAGCATGGCGCCATACCAACTAGGCTAACAAGCGGTGGTTTTTTACAAGTTTAGAAATTTTTGGAATTTTTCTGAAAATTGCAGAAGTTCTTTAGAAAGTGTTTTTAAAGTAGTTTTGTAAGTTTTCTAAAAAAATATCCGGGAAACCGGTCCGATTACGTACTTAGACGGCCCGTGGGCCAAATACGCATTTTCACAGACCGCGTATTATAATAATGGTTAATTATTAAAGTGCCAATTAAGCGAAAATAGTTTTTAGTTGTCTTCAAAGATTACAAAGAGTAAGACAAACAGAGAAAATTTCAGAGTAAATAAGAATTGTAGAGATACGCGTCTGGGAAGGGTCGAGTTCTGTGGCTGGCCATAAAAATGCAAATTAGTAAAATGTCATACTTCAATACAGATAATAAGTTCACGTGGGATTGGAAAAACAAACATATTCAACTCAAAAATAGCTTAAACCTGATTAAGTGGTTTCTAAATAGAGATATAATCATGTTTTTAAACTTGAGATTGAATTCATCAGTACAAAACCTGAAAATTTGGGCAGCTATATCTCAGTGGCGTTCTCATATTTTAGACAAGGACATAAGTGAATCACTCTATGTCACTCTATGTGAATCCGTGGCCTAGTGGGTAGAGCCTCAGACCGGTAAAAATCAGGTTGTGGGGTCGATTTCAGTTGTGAGCAAATTCTTTCTAATTTATACAAAGTTGTAAGACTTCCATATTTCGCCGTTGTCGTCTATAGAAACAACAGTAAAAGAACTGGTTTCACTTCATATTTAACTGCTTCATTTTTCTTTAGGAGTTGAAGGCAATTGGAGAAGAACTCAGGAGACAAATTGAGCTGGAACGTCGGGAAGTAGAAAGAATAAATGTAAGTGTTGATATATTGTAAAAAAAGATGAAAAAAACATTATTTATTCTCGGGTTTTGGAATAGCTGAGAAGCTTTTTTTATCCGAATTTGACACACACGCAATTAAAACCACTGATGATAGGAGGCAAACCAGTTGGCGATTTACACAATGTGGTGAATGTGACTCAAGGATCACCCAAGAGAAATCTAGACAGAGATCAAAGTGAGATTTGAACCCCAATTCATAGGAGGCAATTCGAAAGGCTATTTACAAAGTGTGGTGGATGTGACTCAGGGAACACCCAAGACGAATCCAGACAGAGATCAGAGTGAGATTTGAACTCGGGACATCCTCGTGCAAATCCAGCACCCTGACCATTGGGCCACACTGCTACCAGAATAAAAACGGAGGAGTAACAACAGCTGATATGTCTTTACAGGTTAAGCTTAGTTTGCATGCGTTTTGGTTTCTTATACGGAACCTTGAGATACGAGCACGGCGACGCCGACGGGAACGGCAAAGAACAATAGCCTTAATTATTGAATACAATAGTTGCACGTTGGAATGCATAGCGTGCTTGCCACCTGTGCACTGTCGTTTTCACTGATACGCCGTGGAAAGTTCACTTTTGAGGTTCTGAGGACAATGTGAACGTCAAACAGCAAAAATTGTTTATCATCTTTGTTTGAGTTCAAGCTCAACAGTCTAGCTTTTACGGTTCGGGAATCTTGTTCAAAATCGAAAAAAAAAAGTATCAATGATCTAAACAAAACCTAACGAGAAATAATATTTTTCACAAACTGCGGTCGTCTTTGCTCGCGTTGTCTGACCTTAAGATCCCTATTGGGTAATGGCGAGTAGATTAAATAATGGGCGACCAAAACTATCAGAACGGTCGCCATGGCGAGTAGATTAAATAATGGACAACCAAAACAGGGCTTTCATTAGGCATCGGGGATCGGAGAATTCTCCGGCTACTATCCGGAATTCTCCGGCTAAATTTAGAAGA
>JAOBRB020222449.1:0-11969 GCA_027575285.2 Zoanthus pulchellus
AAATTCTTGAACTTGACTTGAATGTATTTCAAAGAGCGCTCAACTCTTAGATATTCATTCCAACAATGAATATATATATATATATATATATATATATATATTCTATCAACAGAGCACGAATAACTGTCATTCAAGGATAGCCTAGATTATTTCAGACTGGAACAATATGAAGCAAGGAAATGAAAGAACTTTTGCATGGTTACAAAGAGGGAACAATTACCTCATCAAAAATGGCATATTTGATCTTGCTGGCCCAATCTTGTCGGTGAGGTGACAGAAGTAATATCTCTAAGCACTGAGGTACGGTGACCAGAATCTGAAGGTAGAACATACAAAATTAAACCATAGCATTTTCCCATGCAACCGACTGACGTCTCTCGTGTTAACGAATTGTGAGGAAAGGGCAACAAGACAGTGTATTATTACCTGACAATTCAGTGCATCGTGTCTGAAGTCTCGCGTAAATACGCCATAAACTGACTTGCCAGGAGGGAGTTTCTTCAAGTGAAAGCGTGCAAAAACAGTTGCAGCAACCTGGTTAACCAAAGCCTGAGACACAAGATAATGTCAAAAAGTCACTTGTGTTGACAAAAGCATGCTTTCAAAATCAGTGTTAAACTTACAGAGTATAGGTTATCGGCTACCACCAAGCTGTAATCCATTTTCTTATACGACAAAATCAAGGAATCTACATCGTTTGTCGAACAAGGAAGAGTATTCTGGGTCCAACAATAGTTGAATGTTAGTGGTTTTAGCTACTTAATATTTCAATGTTTGGTATCTGTATAACAGCATAATTGGCAAGGAAAACCATTTAAAGTTCCTTAATGGATTGCAATTATGGACGGGCATTCCAAATGGTCAGGAGCTTTGGCAAGTGATAAACTCGAAACCACTTCATAGCAATTCAAAGATTAAAGAATAAAGTACAGAATTAGAATGTATCGAAACTACCAGTTCTTACAGTAAAGTAACCTGGATCACGATGCCATAACTTAAATAAACAGAAAATATTCTTGAAAACTACGCGCACATGCTACAAATACACTTTATATATACAACTGAACAGAAACCTTGGAAGTATATCAATTGAAGTCAGTATTTAGAATGTAATGAAACAGAATAGCATATGCTTCATACAATAATTAAAAACGTTACGAGATAAAGAACACAGTGAGTGTTTTCTTACGCACAATAAAGTTTTATTTCCTTATATAAAATAGTTTCCGTTTTAGTTACTTGAGTATGTCCTAATCCCGAGATTGTTTCGTTGCGTAGCCAAATAATATATGACTGACTGACCTGACTGCTGCCAACACATGGGATAAAATAAAGACTTGGCAAACGAAAGAATGTTACCTTTGTGGGAGATACATATACAACAATGCCATCGTCACTCTCTGTCAACACCTTCTCCATACAGTAGTATGACACATAGGTCTTCCCAGAGGAAGTTGGAGCAACGATTACTGCAGATTCGTTGTTATCAACTACATCCAACAGCTCACGCTATTGAGAAAATCAAAAAATACCGAGTTAAATTCAATTTTGTTGCGGTTCAAATAGTGCATTGACGAATCGTACAATTAAATTAATACCAAGGTTCTTAAAGATGGTTTATCATATAAACTGTTTGATGGGATCGTTACAGAGTGGTAGACCAGTCGGTCGTTCGCAATTGGACAAAACAATTTTATTTATTCATTCTAAGCGGGACTCCTCCACAGATGGCTTAATTTGTTTGGTTTAACTTAACTGCAAAACTTTGGCCTCGGAAAGGTGGAAAGAAAAAGTACATTCAAAACGTCTATTGTCGTTAACTGCAGTTGAGGAGAGTTTTTGGAATAATTTTGTCGAAGAACACTAATTATGAAAAACTTGAATAATTATTTTAATTCTGAAGATTATTTGCTTCATGAAAAACTTTAATAAGGTTTTAAAAAACCTTCGTTGTCATGATAAACTTCTTACTTAATGTTTTGAAGTTTACAATAAACAATAACATACATCTAATTAATATCTGAGCCAACAGCTTTACAAGCTTATTATATAAATATATATGTTACCTGCCAGGTGTCTGGAATGAAGCCATCTACGCGTGGATCTGGGTCAGTTCGAATGTCTCGTCGCAGAAAATGTCCCATTTTCTCTAACTGGAATCGTGCACTTGACATGCACACAGCCAAACTTCTGCTCTGAAAGACGATTAACTTTCACTTTTACTTCTAAATCATAAAGTCAAATTGCTATTTTCTATCTTTCTGGTAATTTGTAAGTCGAAATTATATGGCGCGCAATAGTAGGAATTACCGATTGGCCGATTGCTCTAAAATCTATATTTTTGGAATTTTCAAATTCCTAGTACAAATAAACTGAAGACTGTTAACAGAAATAGAAACTGGAGTTCAGCCAGTTACTGAGGATTAATAGAAACTAGACGTGTTTGTTGTCCGAAATACAAACATCTCTTTAATTAGCAAATTAACTTTTTCGTTGTGTACTCGTTGTTTGTTTGTTTCATTTCTTTTGATAATGCGATCTAGAGAATGCAAAACGTCTAGTGATAAGTTAATTATTTCCAGTTTATCTTTTGCACTGCGAACCTTACCATTTAAAATCTCAAAACCTATATATGTATAACATAGTTTGATTTTAACAAAATATTTCTTACTTCTTTAATCTTAGAGCTATCGTTGATTGACGGGAAAATATGTGAAGCAATGTCATCAAAGCCAAGTCGAAGCATATACTTTGCCAAGGTTTTCTTCTGAGTTTCTTTTAAATCAGTGCCGTGATCTACGATCAAACACTGAGCGGCGGAAAACAGTTGAATTGCAGGAGTTAAGTACTTTCCACTTTTCTCTCCTTGGCTTTCTGTCCCTTTACAAAAACAATGAAATACGTCTTAGTTTAAAAACACGTCCAGTAATACTAGTTGTAAAATGCTAACAAAACTGACTGGTTAAAACAATGTTATCAAAGAATCATATACTTAACAATTATTCTCCGACGTAGAGGTGACTAGTGGTGGATTTGTACCAAGCAATGAAGTGGTGGGACACCGACACCGAAGGGGATTTTTGTTTAGTACTAAATTGTAGGTTAATAGCATACTCTTATAATAAATCATTTAAAAAATCTTGAATAAAATCTAGTTTCATAACCAGCCTTCCGTAATCTATCTCACGTGCGGTCACTCAGTGAACAATCAATGTTTTCACGGTTGAGTGACCGAGGTGAAATAGCACAAACATTCGGTGTCTGGTGAACCAATCAGAGCTCGCGGAAAGTGCTATGCACTAGCTAGGTTAATAATAATGGTTTTTATGCAAGCAGTGGGGCATACCTAGCCTGCGCATTATTTATCTGAACTGCACTGGTTCCAAACAAATAATTTTTTTATCTCTCGTTCACTTAAAAATTACATCAAGGTCAAATTCCAAGAATATTTCTAATATCCTCAGAGATGCGTGATCTTCGTTACGAAAAAGTCGATAAGACTAAAGATCATTTATATAACTGATTTAGCATGTCATTTCCCTAGCCCTTCGTATTGGATTGAAGCGAGGCACTTAACCTTAATTGAACTTGTTCAAAGTTCAAAATGGTCACAGAACTACACAGGTTCATTTTTTAAGAGTCAGGCAACGATAAAAAAAAAATTATAAATGTAACAATACTTACGACTGGATTTCCATTCTTCGAAGCACGTTTCTGCTTTCTTCAATAAAACAATTACTTTAACTGAAGCCACCTTACAGCCGGAATTGAATTTATCAATTTCATTCAAACGTGCCTGAAAATCCGACGTCTTCTTCAAATTACTACTGTAATTCAACCAGCTTTGATGCTCCGCTTTTTCCTGTTGTTCTATCAAGTAATTTAGTGATTTATCATTTGAGTCAATGACTGCAATGTTGTTACCTACCCAGTAAATAAGAATTCTCAGAATGCTGCTGATATTAATGCTAATGATGATGCTGGTTATGTCGATAATGGCGATAATGTTAATGCGGAAGTAATTAAATGGTGTTACTCGTGTTGATGATAATCCTAATATTGCTAATTAATGACGATAATAATGCTAATGACGATGATGATGATACTGATGATGCTATAGATATGTTTTTGTTGCTAATGATGCTTTCAAATTGATGTTTAAAATGCTACAGATCAAATTGATTTATGCTGATCATATTGATGATGTTGATATTGTTGTTGATGATGATGATATGTGATGCTAAAGAATATGATGACAAAATGAATGATGACCCTGGTGATATTGATGAATCTGAACTTATTGACGAAGATGCCAATATTAGTGACGATGATCATGATAATATCAGCAATAATTTAGTAATGAAAATGTAAATTCTACACCATAAAAAAGAAATACTTACTGACGTTTCGGACGTTAGTCCTTCATCGATTGTTTCTTTAGAAACACCGACGCAGCTCAAACTAGTTTACCGCTAGTTACTTTTCTAATATCAGTAATAAACTTGCAAAAATTAATGCTGAGGGAGATGTTATTTACGTTGCCATTTATATCGGTGGATTTGATGTTACTGTGGATGATATTGCAGATAATGGTCCTCAAAACTCTGCTGTAATAGCAAAAGAAAAATCTACCATAAATTCAACGCAACAGGGTTCGAATTACAGAGAAAAAGTCAATTTGCAAAAAAAAATTTAATTTCGAATTCCCCATCCCCCAGAAAAATCACTTAGAAACAAGAGCCTTACAGACGTACCAGTTCGCTTATGTTTTTGTGCTAAAACTCCACGCAGTAGGAACTTATTTCCAAATCATGTTTCCAAAAAAGTAGTAATTACATTTTTCATACGGTAATAAAGGCTTTCCAAGTCAATGCGCCAACTTGAGGAAGGCACCAAACATTCACCTTTGAAAAACCGTCCAACAATTTTGCGGTTCTATTTTGTGGAATTGAAAGCCTTGAAAACTAGCAGCAACAAAGCAAACAACTTTAGGTCCCTAATCATAAGCCATTTGATGTTTCTCAGTTTACTTGAATCAAAACACGGCTAAAGAAAATTGCATAGTACGAACCTTATATATTTAGTTGGATATGGATTTCGGTAAAATCAAGTTTCCTTTCGTATGAGCAAGTGAAAATAAGTGAAAACCACAATCTATTTTTTGTATTACTCCAATCAACAAAACCTCTTCTTTTACACAAAAAAATTGAGATCAAATACATGAAATAAAAAAATTCAATTCGGAAATTTAATTTTCGATTCGCAAGTTCCAATCATGGATTTGCAAATTCCGATGTGCTAAATCGAAACCTGTGCAAAGAGAACTGAATGATCACGTGATATCATACCTTTCTGTTTCTCCATATTCTTGGCTTTTATAATATCTGCTTTCTTTTGCTGTAAAAAATTTTTAAACTTTTTTAGCAGAATCATATTGTATTTTATCATGAAGTAGCTAAAATTTCTGAGCTAGCTACGAATAATCTGCAATAAAAAATAAAAAAAAGATACCTTCTCCTTTCCTTTCTTCGGACCCTTTTTTTGATAATTTGTTGCATTTTTCGTTTGTTTTTTGGCGACAGTTGTAGGTTTCTTTTTCGCAATAATCACTTTTGCATGTTTTCTTCCTTCAACCGAATCCGCAGAAAACTGCATAAAACGTCTGTGCTTTTGTCTAGCTTTTAGTTGCCTTTTTCTAATCCAAGGATCTTGATCAAGTTTTTCTAAAAACAGATTATAAAATGCAAGTATAAGTTAAGTCTTTGGCGAGTTAAATCTATCTCTATTCAGTCATATATTTATCTAGTCATGCTTTGTTATTTTGTCCATCTTTCCAATGACTAAACCACCCCACCAGTGCATTAGAGGGTACAAGTTGCTAAAAGTGAATATATGCCATACTTAATATCTGGGGATAGACTACATAAAATATTTTGTTGTTATTTAACCAACATTACTACCAAGGTCTCTCTCTTCATCGCCTTTCCTATCCGATTTATACTCGTTTCCATTACCAATAAGATAAGAAAGCCGTTATAGTGGTTTTCTCTAGATAAAAACTGTTTTCAATACAGCAACAAAAATGAAAAAAGTGTGTCTAAAATAAAATTGCTTAGGTCAACTACACTATTTACCTGAAGAATCTTTAGTTCTATCATAGTCATCTGAAAGTGGCCTTCGAGAATGCCAGTGGTACTTCTCATCAAATTCACGGCCACTGTTAATGAGCTGTTTTTCCTGAATTGGATTACTAAAATAAGCATTAAAAGTTTTTATTAACTTAGAATCTGGTTGAAATTAGCAATTGATGTTGATGTAATTTGGATCCAAAATGTGAAGAATGCTAATAACCAGTACCTTTGCACATAATTATTTCTCGTTTGGACTCTATACTACTACATCAACAACAAATATAGCGAAAATTGTTTACTTTACTTTCCGCTCACTTTTATAATGCGTTGTCCGTTGCCTTTGTTCTAAAAGTTGAACAGTTTCTGCAGATATTATAACCAACAATCATACTGATACAATCTGGTTTTCAAGAATTATCCTTAAAGCTGTTTTCAGGGCTATAGCCTGCTAGTAATATTCAAAGATAAAGTTGTCAGTAATGTGATCACGGAACGCATTACCATAAATGTATGAAACATTAGAGAAAATTGTTGAGGTTTCTATAAACCATGCTAGTAGGTAGAACTTCGAGTTAAGTTGTAAAGGAGTTCAAAAAAGAAAAAAACGTTTAATTATAATATCAAAATATTCAACATGCTAGATTACTACTGAGTCTATGGAAAACACAATGAATCTTTATGTACGCAGGCCTTTGATAAACGAGGATTTTTGGTGTCTGCTCCATTGAGTTACAGATTTAAGATCTTAAGAATACTGAATAGATCTTAAGCTTGGTAATGTAATTCATAAAGTAGAAGCATAAAATGGACAAGATCTAGCCACCTAAACATATTACAAAACATTATGCACACTGAACCTAAGCATTCGGTACAATAAATTAGATTATAATTACAATTAAATTAAATTAACTAAAAAAGTTATCTTTGAACTTACAGTTCAAGCGTTTTTAGTGTTGTCCTTGTCTCTCCAGCAAACGTTTCCACCAATTTGTTTTTCAAGGGCATCAGACCCTCAGGTGTAACCGGTGTCTGTACTTTTTCCTTAGATTCTTCCACGCCTTTACATAGAACAAAATATGTTACGTTGGGCTATCCTAATAAATAAGCTTGTCACGAACCATTTGCAGAATAAGATGTTCAAAAATGTATAGTGAGTAACGCCGAAAACAGAGTTTACAAAATTTGACGACACAGTCAGAACTTCGGTTGTTTAACAATTCCTGGACAAGGTGAAATGCTCGGACATTGATAGTAACCTCCGAAACCATTCTGAAGCATCAGTATACTGTATCTTCCTTATGTGTCTTTCTGTAAAATTAATGGGACAGATGCAAGATCTTAGGTCTCATTTGTTTTCCGTTACAGACTATAAGGATGGTAAATAGCATAAAATATATATCTATAACTACTTAACCTTCCAGGTATCTAAGAATCATTCCATATATGTGCATATTTATGTAATCTTAGCACCAACAAGCTTCTAAGAGTCAGAGCTGGCAAAGTTACAGATTAACATATTAAAAGCAACAAATATAATAGCCATTGGAGGAAGAATCAAGTTACAGTACCTGAGGGCAAGAAAGTGACTTGGAAATCGAACAACGGTAACCAGCTGTCCGCAAGTTGTTTAGCTTTTTCCTCACAGGATTGCTTGTGACGTCTGTTTACAATTGCGATAACAACACGCCAAATATTTTGAGTTTCTTCTAAAACAAATTGTGGTGCTGAAACTGACATAAAAGTAGCCATGCACATTAGCGAAATATTTAATTGTATCAAATTTATCGGTATGATACAGTATAAGACTCTCAGTTGACAGAATCAACAGAAAAAAGAGGTACGATATGAATTTGAACAGGTTCCAAATTACTGATGAGAAAATTTAAAACCAAAATGTATCATTACATAATTATTTTAAACTGCAAATTTAAGATCATAGTTTTATACTCGATACAGCACTGTTTCAATCAAGGTTTTGATTAAAAAAAGAACGATTTAACAATTTGAACTAACTATTCTTCTTTACTCTCATCAACAATCGAAAGAATTGGACAATAATTGAATGACAATAAACGTCTAGAAATACTGGAACATTTCAATTTATAAAACTGTGTAGAGTGCTTCAACAGTTCATCTATATAGCTTGAAGACTTAAAACTAATTGTTCTTTTTCCTGGCGAAACACAATATCCTGCAGAAATACAAATCTTTAACTATTTCTTTTGATACCAATAAAATTGAGGTTAGAAGGGAAGTTAATTAATACGCGTTTAATATTCAGAGGTCAATCAATGTACATTTACTGTATTTGAAGTACTCTTAATTACAGCATTTTGTCATGTTTCATTGTACTTTATCAAAACAGGGTTACGTGTCTCCACCTTAAAATACATTTTGGCTTAAAATCTACTACTCAAATACCAATCTCTTTAATTATTTAGTAACATAAAATGGTCTTAGCGCTTAACTGTTCAGATATAAAGGCAAAACTATGCAAACTTCGAGGGACAAATTTCGCTTTACAAAGCCGGGATGAAATGCAAAAAAACAAGCAAACAAATGTGAGTTATCAGCATAAAGTAATTTTAGTTTATTTAGTGTTAATAACATTGGAAGTAAATTTAACCTTTTGAGGATAAGAATGCATAATGTTTTAAGTACCTTCTTTTCCATTACAATAACTTTGTAGACATTCCGTTAAAAGAGCCAGAAATAATCTTCCATCAAATATGTCCACAACGAAGGATAACTTATCGTTAAAGTTATGATTGAGAAGATCCATCGATCTTGAAAGTCGGAACCTCAGCTAGAAAATTCAATGTGAAACAACTGGTAACAAAACCTCCCTAATATTGTCAAACGATTTAGGAATTATAGTCACATTTGGTGTAAGTTTTAGCCTTTAATGGTTTTAAATTAAGTTTAGATTAGACTCATTGTTTAAGTACGAGTAAAGTTTGTTTAAGGAAAGGTTTTGGTAATCAAATAGATTCCTCGCAAAATAAATTTCATAAGTTATTCCTTTCACAATGACTAAAGTTACTGAAAACAGCATATAACCATGCATGTTACAGTCAGGTACTAGCAAAGCGATTATGTTCAACAGTAACAAATCTTAAGTTTCTTGCACCAGTTTGCTTCCCACTAACACAACTCAAAGTTTATCTTCTTACCTACCTCCCTAGTAACACGCCTCAGAACTTTTGGCAGATTAATTTTACCATCGCCAATCTTGAATCGTTCAACGTCTTTCTCTCTGTTTGGTTGTGCTCTGTACTTCAATGGAAGCATCCTCAACAGAACCACATGAAGAATGACTACTTTCATAACGCCAAAAACAAACGGCCAAGCCTCCTAAGAAATAAAAATGTCGCAATTAGAGTGTTGTAAAACAAATATTCAAACATTAACGGTCGTTAAAAGTGCAAATTATAACCGTACATATATTGTAACTAATAACAAGTACTTAAAATAGGTAATAAAAGGACATGTGCTGTGGCAACGGTCATTGCAATAAGAACAATCGCAAAAATAACAATGCAATAATTACGTCATCAAAAGTGCACACAATATGACCGAATACACACTACAGTCGCCACTTACCTCATCAAAATATTGATCTTTAAATGAACATAAAATGAGGTCAGCTACTGACATTGTGTATAGAGCAGCCCTTAGTCCTCCTGAAGAAGGCATGACAAGAAAGGGCTCTTGTATGGTTTCACAATTCAGCTAATGAATGGAAGAAAATAAGAAAGCATTTTTACAAATTTAAATTCCTCTGTTGATAAAGCATATTTTTAGTTGATCACAACCAAACCACGTTGCATAACCTCAGTGATAGTAAGCAACAATGAGCGAGTTATTAGGGTTTACTTTGTTCGCCTTAACTTTTGAACAAAAACAATAAGTGTTTTTACTGCAAGTTAAATAATATCAAAAACGTAGATCCCGGAAATCACAATTTCACGTTCCAGTTTTAGCGAAAGGTTCGTGCAGGTGCACAGCTTGTTGCATTCCAACGTGCATGGGAGTCAGGTTGGCATAGTGGTCATCAATCGTGCCTCCCACCTCTACGACCCGGGTTCGATTCCTGGGCTCGGCATGTGGGCTGAGATTTGTCGATCTCAATCTGACTTCGAGGGTTTTTCTCCGGGCACTCCGGTTTTCCTCCCTCTGCAAAATCGACTTTCACGCCAAGATCTGAGCCGTCGAGCGATTAAACATTAACCTCTGGCTAGGAAGAATGGGTAACCACTTCCTTCGCAATTGAGTTAAATAAAGTATTTATTATTTATTTATCATTATTCATTACTATTGCTCTTTGCCAAAGTCGTCAGCGTTGTCACCATGCTCTCGTTGTTTAAAAAGGTCCCCTACTATAACAATATGTTTTAAAGATATACATGTATATATATTTTAGGCCTGAATGGCATCATGTAATTTAAAAAGAGAATAAATTTGAATATAAGTTAATTGTTTTTATTAGGAGTTGTATTTGCTCGTCAAATGCAGTAAAACTATCGTCCAAACTTTGATCTGTCGGAGCAACAGCCTGCATTGCAAATAACTTCTTGTTTAAAACAACACTAAACACTTACGAAAGAAAAATTCTGGACAAATTTCTGTTCAAACGCATCCTGTCTGTGCTCCAACACAAGCTTACAAACATTCATAACTCTACTATGGTTCTAAAATGGTAAGCAAGGGAACAACAGTAAATATCACGAATATGGTTTTAAAATTTACATGCTACATACTTCAGGTTAAGGAGTAAACGTTTATTCTTGAATATCTCGAATATGGATTACAGGAAGCTTCTGCATAACAACAAAGCTTTGTAAAGGACTGAATTTGAGTTTTCTTTCTGTATTATGTTGAAACACTGGAAGTGACCAAAGAAAATGAGGTTTAATTCAAAGATACACTGACTGATGTCTATGACAAGACATTAAACAAAAAAAATCAGCAGTAAAACTTTGTGCTCACTGACAGCCTTATTTATTTCTAACAAGCCTGCAGGCGAGCAAAGACGCAAGCTGGTGAGCCTTCAGAATCGTGCACACAATGAACGTGTAAGAAAGCAAGGAGAAAAAATATCGACCTGGACGCGATTCAGTTCTACATGTGGATTTAAGGTAACGTAACAATAAATTTTGTGTGAGCCAATCACAAAACAAAACATTTTCAATGAAAGGTGGTTTACTCCTTTAATTATAAGACATTTTCTCTGCAAAATCTGTCAAAACCGATGAAGATACAAAAAGCAAAATGGCAACAAGAATCGATCTTTACGACTTATGTAAGAATGGTTTTCACACGCAAAGTTTAAATTATGTTGAGACTGTGACTGACAGCTTGTAATTATTTTGTTCGTTATGTACCCGAGTGACCACTTTTGATACGTACGTTAGCAGATAGTATATAATTCGTGTATTGTTGCTCTGATGAAGACCATTTAATATGGTCAAAAAAAGGCGTTATAGAATTATGGTTATCGCAGTTGTGTTTATTTATATACTATTCTGAGAAGCCATCATTACCATTATTGTTATTTTGTGTTGTTATTATGCATATGTATCACCTTGAAATATTTTGTTGTAATTATCCATTATTCATTTATTAACATTATTTGATCGCCCTAGGAAGAACATTCACGGCTTTTCATGGGTGTTGATTGTCCCAAAAACGGCTCACCCAAACTGTCAACAGCTGGAACTGAATTCTGGCACCGATTCATGTTTAACCCATACAATGTAATGGTAATGGAACACGTTCTCTGCAGCCATATGACCCACCACCTTAGTACAAACTCTATAATAACCCCCCACCAACATG
>JAOBRB020222629.1:0-11965 GCA_027575285.2 Zoanthus pulchellus
TCAAAACTTTCTGCTGCTTTGCAGAGAACTCCATCATTAGTGTCTTCAAATAAAATGTTTTCTGCCATCTCTAACAACAACGTTGGCAAGAGGAATGCCGGTGGCGAAAAACAATAAAACACGCTTTTTCTATGTTTTATACTCTGAGAAAACATAGATTTTCGACCAATCAGAGGGTCCTATCTATATTATAAATCTAAATGACTTGTCGTGAGACAAATGAAAAAACTTAATTGTTATCCAACTGCCACGATGAACCATGATTTATTTTGTTACATTGCTATCTATCACGTTGGAAAAAAGCTATGCTTCAACCTCTTACAGTTAAAATAACATTGTTACTCCATGTTATTTGATCTTCTCTGTTCCTCATAGCCCGGTAATAACCAAGGTAAACAATTGGTAGAAATTGAGAGCAGAGAAGTGAAAACTGGAGACACAGTCAAGGGTTTTCATCTGCTGAACCCTTTCAGTCCCAGCTGTATTGCTAAATTCTCCCTACTTATCTCCTTACCATTCATTGGGCAAGTTTGAGAGAATTTTATTTTTAATCGTTTGTGGTTTGCCTTTTTGGATCAATTTTTAAATTCTCATGTGTTATGTAAGGAAAAGTTGGGTGTTGATAACTGATCGAGACTGAATGGATTAAGAACTCTCACAAACCTCACAGACGTCTTCACTTGGCAATGAAAGATAATATTTATTTTCATGAAATTACTATTTCCAAAAGTACAATCTACGCAGCTCAAATATATTGCTCGTTTTCATGTGACGTCATGTAGACCATGTTGGTGTACTTTTAACAAAATAATTTTGTTTATTTATTTTATTTTGTACACCAACATGGCTGCAATGTCTATTTTCGTTTGTGTCTAATTGTTTGCAAACAAAGAATACTTTGATTTGTTTCATATTTTCTCACATATTTGAGATGGAGCCAAGAATTTTGCTCATGTCATCGCGATTTCATATCGATATGGAAATACACTTATGACCAATCAGAACGCACGTACTATCAAAATTAGTTTAGATGACTGTATATTTAACACATTTTGTTTATGTTAGCCATGTTTAAGTTTAGGAGGCCGAAAAGGCAGTAAAGAATGAAGCTTGGCACTGAAGCATAGACAGTGTAATAAACAATACAAATACAATACATTATGTTATAAAATCATTCATTATTTTTTCAACACCTAGAATCTGCTAGCCACTGTTGATGCACTTGAAAAGGAAAACCATAATGCCACTAATGAGTTGAACAGCGAGAAAAATGAAGACATCGATTTGAGTCCCATCAAAAAGCGTGTTAACAATCTCGCTCAGAAATGTGCGCTGCTTAAGAAATCTATTAAAGAGCAACACACAATTCACGAGCAACTGCTTGAAGATATCGAGGCGTTCCTGGGCACAATTGGAGAACTTCATGAGTTTGTGGAAAAAACCTACGATACTCTTGAGAAACTGGAACCCATTCATAATGATGCGGAAGTGCTGGAGAAACAACTGGAGGAAGTACAGGTATGAAATTGAACAGGTTAATGAATTTATAACTTGTCCTGACATCTCAGGCTGTTGTCTCTCGTCAGAGTTGTGGTGTTAGAGATCACCACATTACCTGCGCTAGAACGAAAACCGACAATTAAAAACAGTGTGTTGGCTGCAATAACAAGAGGTTTCATATTTGAAACGCTGTAGAAAGGTTAAATCAAAACGGTGTAAATTTTTTAAAAAGCTGGAAATTAAAACAAACGTTTTCACCTCTTTAAACTCGCAAACCATTTTATTACTTAAACAAGCATTATTTAAACTCACTTAGTTAAATCAATTCGTCTTTAAGTTTTTCTTTTCTAAAGTTTTAAACGTTTTATAGATAGCACAGACAAGCTTATAACTGATTTGAAGCCACTAAACATTCTTTATCATCTAAGTTACATAGCCCGTCTTCATTATTACCTAGAAATAACTTTGATTACCAATATTTGATGTTTGTTGTACCATCATTAGAACTTGTCAGTTTCACAAAGCTTCAGTGTGTTATTATCTATTGCCTAATTTTATTGCTGCAATTACATTTTAGCATCAAATATATACCTCAGTTCCTTTAATTATCATTCCTGGCGCATTAGATAAAATAAGAATTGCTACTATTCAGCATATATTTATTGGTTAATACTAACATTTACTATTGATTTCATTTTGATGTTCAGGCACTTCAGGACGAAGTTGAGGAAAAACTTGCTGTGCTTTCAACCGCGGAACTAACAGCTCTCGCTCTGAACGCTGCAAAGAACGATGAACCAAAGGCCAGTGCACAAATTAGTGAGAAACTCAACAGTGTGAAGAATCCGCTCATTGAACTCGGTGAGAAACTGAAAGAGAGAAAGCAGAACCTGGAGACGGCGAAAGAGCACCTCAAACTGTATCGCACCCAGATACAACCAGTTGAGGAACTCTTCAGCCAGGTGGAGGAATGTGTTGCCCATGAAGCTCCAATTACCCTGGAAGAGGATGAGTTAGGCAAAATGGATGTAAGTTTCAAAGATGAATAAGATTTGAGTGTAAAACTTGTCGAACTTATAAAGAGATGAAAGTTTTGTCACTATTCAAGCTGTTTCTAAAGAGATGTGGTGTGATTTTAAGTATTCACAACAATGTGATGTGATTTAAAGTATTTACAACAACTGGTTGGAAAAACCTGTAATGAGCCATACAGTCTCTGTAAAATCTCCATTAGATCAGAGTAACAATATTTAGCATATCATTCCCATATTTTCAAATGTTTATACAAACACTGTCAATATACAGCATTTATGTTAGGAACTGGCGCACATATGCTATTGAAGGGAAATTGTATACAAAGATCAGCCTATACACTTCATTAAACAAGTTTAAAAGAATAGTTCCTATATATAACAAAGCTGCGCTCACCTGTGAAATATTATTACCCCTCAAAAATAAACTTCATATGTTCGTGCTGCTATTTAATACCCTCTGTATATTTAACTCCTCTGTGTTTGAAGTAAAGAGCTAACTTGAAGGTTTTTATGATGTTTAGTTGTGGATATGTATTTTAGTAATGAAGAGAATGATACTCGAGATTTCGTGCTACATAGCTTAACAGTTATTCAGATTAAATTCTGTTATATTTCCAGACGGCCATCACTGCGCTAGAGGAAACAGACAAACGCGTTCGGCTTATTCGTAGCTCAAGCCACAAACTTCTTCGAGTTATGGACATCCATTCTGATCCAGGTGCAGAGGTTCAGACCGAAGTTGCGAGAGTGACTCACTTGGGCCACAATCTCAAGTCAAATCTCAGATACAAACGTGACAAACTTGAAAAGGGTTTAAACCAGTACAATCAATTCGATGAGGCTGTGAACGAGATAGGGGCGTGGTTACCTGGTGCTAGAGAAACTGTTGAAGCTCAAGCTGCTTCTGTCGGCGACCCAGATGAAATAAAGAAACGACTAGACGAAATTAGGGTAAGCTTACATTATTGGTTTTGAAAATAACATTTGCACTGTCGTCAAAACTACTGTATTTTATTGTTTAAAAAATAGTGAACATGTATTTTTGATTTACACTAAATGGGGCAGTATAAGAATTCCACAGCGCGATACCGGGGCGCTGCTTCTCTTTGTTGTTTTTTCGAAAATATAAAACAATGTTTTATTGTTTAATTGTAGATCTTTGAAAATATGATTAAAGACTTTTCTTGCTGAAATCAGAATGTAGTCTCGCGTAAATATTGTCAATGAGATACCCTGACAACGATTCCAGGATCAGCAGATTTAGATTTGCAAGTAATTTCAAGGTACTTCTGCTCTTGGGAGAACCCTGTATTATGTTTGTAAATGTTACACCAAACTTGGAAGAGTTTAGCAGTTATTGGAATGGGTGCTGGTTGAGTGATATTTGATGTTAAATTGATGTAAAGTTTGGACTAGATTAACATGTGAATGAAGTGGTTTGACATTTAGGGAAGAAAAATAAATGTTATCGTCAAAATTGTTTGATAGGAGCTGAAGGAAGAAGCTCAGATAAAAGCGGTCACAATGGAAAAAGCTAAGTCGTTGGCTGAAAAGATCAAGGACCTTACCAATAACGACCCGTCAGTGGTCCAAGATGTAGATGAAAAGGTCTCAAACGTTGAGTCTCCTTTGGAAGAGGTAATACAGATGCTGAATTCACGACAAGCAGAACTACAAAGTGCGCTTTTGCAAAGCCAGGATCTGAAGGACAAAATCGATGAACTAAATAGGTGGCTGACGTGTGCGGATAACTTGCTTGGCGTCCAAGGTCCAGTTTCAGCGAGATATAAAGTACTGATGGTACAAGAAGAAAAACTAAAGGTATGTTGTTTGATCTACTTTGTATTATTACTCTTTTTCTAAATAACGTTTTCAGTTCAATATTTATTATACTCTTAAAGTAAACAGCCAATAAAAGTAGGTGAACCGTGACTCATAGAGCAACATCACCCAAATTTCATCGTCTGAGATGAAACAATTAGTTTTAAAAGGTAGTTTAAGGCGTCGGATATTACAAGTTGTTCTCTAAGTAGTATTTGACTGCTGTTCTTAACCACTTCCGCAACGAATTTGTTTTGCCATTTCTTCAATACCTGGATTGTGCATCAGAGCTTATTCCCGTAATAATCCTTCATAAATCAGTCTTCCTGAATCTAAAATTGGCATAATAATCGAACTCACGGTTATATTTGTTCTTATAATTTGTTGGATGGGAGATAGTTCTTTGGCCCGCTAACTATTATTGGTGACACAACTTCTTCTCTTATTGTTGGTTGCCAACTGCAGTAGTACAATTCAACATTCTTCATCAGGCAAATGTTAATGTTTTTTGTATATATTTCAAACTTTTCGCCGGCTACGGCTTTGTCAGTTAATATAAAATACTGGTTGACTAAGGGGTTAAGCGTTGTACAGGTTTTAGAGATAATAATTTACATATCCACTTGGAATAGTCTATTGAAAATTGAATAAAAGAACTCTGTATTAAATCAAGTTAAATCAAGCGTCCAATGTTCTTCTCATACAGTTGGGAATAGTCCGTTAAAAAAATTGAGTGATTCTGAATTACGATAAGTTAAATCAGTGATTATTTCAAGTTTTTCCACTTTCAATTTCATCTTCATGTCTACGTCGCTAGTTTTATATAACATTGCATAATTTTTATTGTTTCAATAAAAAAGCTATATTCAAAAAAAACTATTGCTTCGTGCTCTATTAATTGTTCCAAACACTTCAAAAAGAATAAAGCCTTTGGTGTTTTGCTTTTTTCTCAGTGTGTTGAACAGTAAATGTAACACTTTCACTTCTTTGCTATATCCTGTCGCCATGTACTAGTAGACAACAACTACATCTGCGTTTATCAAAAGACTAGTGCTTATAATGACGTCATATTTTTTAAATCGAAGATTAGCTCTACCTCTATTGGACACTTATTTTTATTGAACACTTTGAGAAGTAATTTTATGCGAAACTAAGCCAAACTTGTCTTTGCCCATTAGAGTCCAGTGACCTTTGGGCCGGTTCTTCAAAACCCGATTAGTTTTAATCAATGTTTCTGTCTCCTACGTTTAATTTCTATAGTTTGCTGTGGGATGGAATTGACCAGAATGTTTTAAGCATCACAAAGCTTTACTAATGAAAAAATTTGTCTCTGAATTTTGTCTTAATCCCATGATTGATGTTATCGGAGTTTTATGGAACCGGGCACAGTACATCTCTAGTTTTTATCACGTTCTTTAGGTCAGGAAAATCAGTGTTGCTATCACGCCAAATATGAATTATGTAGGTGTGTGTTGCCATTCCTGGTTATAGACAGTGTACAAAGTGTAAAAAGGTTTCTTCAGCAGGCAAATGTTAATGTATTTTGTATATACTGGTTGACTAAGGTATTTAAACGTTGTACAGGTTTTAGAGATAATAATTTACATATCCACTTGGAATAGTCTATTGAATATTGAATAAAAGGACTCTGTAGTAAATCAAGTTAAATCAAGCGTCCAATGTTCTTCTCATACAGTTGGGAATAGTCCATTGAAAAAATTGAGTGATTCTGAATTACGATAAGTTAAATCAGTGATTATTTCAAGTTTTTTCACACTCAATTTCATCTTCATGTCTACGTCGCTAGTTTTCCCTCTAGAAACACTGATTACAATGTTTTCCTTGTAGGTCTTGAGAGGTGATTTTGAGAACCGTAAATGTGCGTTGGAACACGTTGTGGAAGAAGGAAAGCAGATGCTGGACAATCTAAAACCAGGGCGAGAAAAAGTCAAATTGGAGCGGAAATTGCAAAAACTTGAGGAGTGTTGGAATGAACTTGCTGAGCGTCTTGAGAATCGCCAAGAAAAAATGGAGGAAATCGAACCCGACAGCGAACGCTACTACAACACGTGTCAGGGTTTTACTGCATGGCTAGACGATGCAGATAAACGATTGAAAGACATTGAGAAGCTTCCTTGTGACGCAGAGGAACTACAGCATGTTCACGACGTGCTTGAGGTATGCATAAGCGTTACTAATTTTAGTTTTTCAGTTTTTTAGCTTACTTTACTTTGCAAAATGGTTAAGTCCCATCTCTCGACTGAAGATAGACAAGGTATATTTTAGTTGACTGAGTTCTCTGTCTTCCAGCATCGCAGCCTTAGGTGCCCCTCATAGCATTATTAGTGCCTCGCTCATAAAGTTATGGATATTCTACTAGGAGTTTTAATAAGCAATAAACACTTCATTTGTTAAGTTAATAAAACTGACTTTGTTAGTTTACTTATGAAAATGACGTTTGATGGTATAGTAGCTTAGGGGGAAAATACATTTTCATATACTTGGCTTCCCTAGCTCGAACTCAAATAGAGATCAACAAATATCAGTCCACGTCCGGAGCCTGGAAATCAAGTTGGAAGACACGACTGACACAACGCCAACCTGACCTCCTAAAAACGTAAAAGCTAATTTAACCCATTCACTATTTCAGGTACTACAAGACGAAATCAAGAAAAACAAACCACAGTACGAGGCGTACACATCCGTTGCATCATCTCTTGTTGACGAATGCAACAAGAAATCCGTTACAGATGACCTGCCAGTCATTGAAGATGAAGTCAAGGATGTTAAGCGTCGGTGGGATGGGTTGCACACACGGTTAGATGAGCAGCTACACACTTGCAGTACAGCTCTTGAACACGCCATGAGGTTTAAAGAGATTCTTGTCATAATAGAGCGCGTTTTGATGGAGGTAGAAGAAATTGTAACGGTGGAGTTTGTCCTTGTACAAGCAAACGCTAAGCAGGCCAAAGACGACCTTGGAAAAGCCAAGGTAAAGTTCTGTCTATTTACCGTTGTTTGTTTAATATATTTGTTATGCATGAAGGCTTCTGATATTTTTTCGAATAATTATACATTTATTCTTACAAGATGTCAATAATTTTAATTTTTGCTTTCTTTTACATATATATAATTCACTTTTCATATTATATTATGTTTTTGCACGTTAGCCTTGTGTGGGATCTATGACCTTCTCCTAGCCGTCCTTACGGAATGGTTTTACTCATTTTTCCTTTTGCCTTTTGAATTGTTGAATTACAATGAATAGATAACACACAAGTAAACACATATCCACGGTTGCTTCAGTTATATTTTTGGAAGGCTTGAATTGTATGTTTGGTCAGAAAAATAATGTAATTTCCTCTCCATCCCAGGTTATTTTATAATTTCGTAGTTTTTATGTCTAGAAACCGTTATATTTTGATAATAATGACAATGATAATAATGATTATAGTAATAATCTTTAACGAGGAAGCCTAACTCGCAGCTTTAGCGTTCACAGTAGGGCCCTTTTATTTTCGAACGTAAACAAATTTAAAAAGAATGTAAAGGATGTTCAATATCTCTACAAATTGCAGTGTTGAAGGTCAATGTAATATTTTATAGGGCCGGAAAATTCATTCCTTTTGTTACTATTCTGATGTAAGCTATCTTGATGCTGAAAATGTACTAGTTCGCTAGTAGCTTTAAGGTGTAGATGTTTATCAAATTTCTAGTTTTTTCATCTGTTGGGAAAGTAAAATATGAGAAATAGATGCTAAAATATTCAATCTTAAGATTTGAAATTTTCTAACCCAAACTCATTGTTTTCTTCATATAGAAAGCCACTGCTTTATTGACAAGCCGAAAGCCTCTCCTTGCTGACCTCAACGAGCATGGCAAAGTCCTTGCTAAACACATTGGCTCTTCGGACGTTCCTGACAGGCTAGTTACAGTAAATCAAAACTACGACACCCTAATTACTCGACTGCAAGAACGGGAAAGCCATTTGGAGAAAATTGCAGAAAACCTTGATAGATACGATAAGGACCTGAGCAAAATTGAACAGGATCTACCGCGAATCACGAAGGAAGTGGCTGAAATGGCACCAATCAGCGCTGAGCCATCAGAGGTGGAAAGCCAACTGAAGGAAGTGGAGGAGATCCAGACCGAATTGGCTGAAGACAAACAGTACTTGGAGAGTGCACAGGACTCTCTCAATTGGCTTGTGGTTTATGCCAAACCCGAACAAGACTTGGAGGCAGAAATGAGAGAAAAATTAATTAAGGTACAATATAAATAAGGGAAAATAGATAATTTTTATTCTCGGATTTTGGTTGCAGAAGGTGAGAAGCTAATTCTCCGAGTTTGACTCGCACGCGACACAAAAACAAACTGGTAGGAGGTAAACCAATTGGCTATTTACATAGCATGGTGGATGTGACTCAGGGTTAACCCAAGACAAATCCATACAGTGATCAGAGGGAGATTTGAACCAGGAACTATCCACATGCAAAACCAGCACCCTGACGAATGAGTCACGCTGTTTCCAATACTTAACTGCCTCTCACAAATTTTTGGTTTGCTTCTGATATTTATTACAGCGGGAATGTCAAAAGTACTTCTAAAACAACTTAAATGGACACAAGATTACATCACGGACGTTATTTAATACTGAGCTAATACGGTTTAATCTGCCATAGGGTTTGTCTGCATAATTTGGTCCATTGGAATATGGAAAACAATCAGAAAAGGATAGTTGATAGAAAAGAATATATATATCACTATATAAAGCAGATGCAAATATTATTTTTAAACCCCTTACAAATGCGACAACAATCGATGGAAACCTGACCCTTTTAAAAGGTTCATGAATTTACCAGAAGAGTGTTTGAATTGCGGCTCTCTATTGTAAAACAAACATTCTGTGAAACACATATTAATTTATTGAGTTGAGTTACGAAATGTAAGTGCATATGTACAAATGTGTCTAATTCTGAAAGAAAGCATAAAGGTTGTAACATGTTTATTATTTAAATCATTTTTAAAAGAATCACGCTTTAGTATCTGACGACACTTCAAATGACAGCCGTAATTATAATACACTTTCGCACGGGATAGATTGAATTCAGGCTGGTTTCCGGCTACAAAAATATTATGAAATCAGCTAGTAGCTGCGAAACAGTACGTTTCTGTCAAAGATAGCAAAACATCTAACTGAAACAAATAATTCCAGGTCGAAGACCCATTGGAACAGCTCACCGACACAGTGTCTAAGCGACGCAATGCTCTTAAGTGTGCATTGGTAGATTCCAAGGATTTTAAGGCTACTGCAGAAGACTTCATTGGCTGGCTTAAAACTATTGAAGAAAAACTTGATGCAAAGAAACCCCTGACGTCCAACCTTGAATTTGTGCAGGAGCAGGAGCGTGAACATATAGTGAGTAACCTTGATTGGGGTAGATAGTGGGTTAGGGTGAGGGAGGAGGGCTTAAAATTGATTATGATAAGTTGTTTTGTTTATAATGATACTGTTAATGATTCTATATAAGTACCAGACCGTAACCGTAGCTGACACCTAATAAGGCACCAGTCTGCCGTGCGGGAGGCTCGAGTTCCATTCCTCGATCAGGATTTTACTCAGGGTGTTAAAATAATTGAAAAGGTGTTGACTTTTCTGTAAGAGCAGCAAATGGTTAGACCTTCTCGTTTTCTCGAATAAGGACGTTAAACTGATTAAGTCCAAAGGGCCGTGTTGTAGAAAACACCTTGTATTGTTAACATGTTACCTTCTTTAAAGAATGCTTATTTGAGACAGGATAGTTGAAAAAAAGTTTTGAAACTTAATACACCATTCTGTTTTCCAGCCAATTTGTGACGAGGTGACTCAACATGAGCCAGTTTTTGCCGCTGTTAAGAAGCAAGCAGAAAAGGTTTTAGCGTCAATGGAATCTTGCAAGGAACGAGATCGTTTACAGCAGAAACTTAATATCATAGAAACCAGGTGGGGAAGCGTACAAAAGATTACTGCTGACCGCCAAACTCTGTTGGAGCAGATGGAGCCTGTTGCTTTGGAGTACCAAGAAGCAGTGCGGGAACTTCTGCCATGGATTTCGGTTACGGAAAAAAAGATTGCTAGTCTTCAGTCATTACCATGTGACAAAAAGGTTATCGAGAGATTTGAGCAAGTGATGAAAGACATTGAAGGAGATTTTGAGCCCCGCCAGGAGAATGTCAAAGCTTTGAACCAAGTTGGCAAAAGCATGATTGAGTTGCGTCCCGAAGACCTGGACAATGTTAAAGCACAGGTACTACGATGATTATGATGATGATGATGATAATAGTAATAGTAATAATAACTATCCTCAAGTCTGTAGTCTCGAGCAGGAGAAAGGATTTAAATCCCTGTCATGTTTCCTCGTTTGAAGATTATGCAACATGTGGACGTTGTTGGAGTGGTTGGTAAGATCTCTACTTTCCAATCACAAGGTCCCAAGTTCGATCCCCGCAGTTTACCGAGACTCGAATATTTGTGTGATATTCTTTTCCGCCTAAGCCAACTCAGCTTTCCATCCTTCCAGGGTAGGTAAATGAGTACCAGCTGGGAGCTAATCTGCGATGGATTAGTGTCCTATCTGGGGGGAGTCGAAGACTCTCATCCACTTGAAAATACAGAAATCGGAGATTACCGCTGGCCCCATGGGCCACTAGGCTCGTATAAGAATTTAGCTGTGGAAGAAATCTTTTAAAGTTGCTTACTTGTTGCTATGTTTTACATTGATGCATAATTTCATAATTTATTGGGAAATTGAAAATTAGATATTGTTTGGAGTTCTTTTTTGTTTTTTGTTTCTTAAAAAAGCATGGCGAATCGGGTCAGGCACTTCGGCTGAAATCTTTATAAGCCACTTTCAGACTCATGCGCCGTGCAGATTTTCCAGTGCATTGTAATCCTCACAAAATAATGAGAACTGAACACATCTCACGACTCTAAAAAGATGTTGGAAAAGAAAGCAATACTTTAATCTCAGAAACCTTTGGCTCGCCGAAACATTGGGAATTTCACATTACGCATGATTGTGAAAGTATCTTATGTTAATAACACATTGAGTCCAAGTTGACTCTTAAGATTATTTACACATGCAAAATATAACATTTGATAGTAAAAATTGAGAATTAATCAAAGAAGCTACCGATGATAAAAAGTAAGATTTTTTCATACTTTTTTAATGAAAAATATTGGCTCAAGCTGGGAGAATTTATGAAGATTCTGAGACTAAAAGTATTTCCAAACAATAATGAATTATTAGCAATTGTATTGTGTATGTGAATACTCGTTTCAGTGTTCAAAAACCATCTGAACTCAAGTCAAACTCACTGTTACATTCTTTCAGAAAAGACCTAAGGCAGTATCTAATCAATTTATGTAAGACTTAAATGATTGCTATCCAAGCTTGGCTCCATTTACATTGAATTTACTTGTACTTACCTGTACACAATTTCTGACGACTTTTCGGGCACTAATGATCGACTAACTAATCATGCATTAATGAACATTGCCTCTGTTTTCGACTTGATTCAATAAATATAATTATTGTTACTTTATCTGAGGTGGTACAAATGTATAAGCC
>JAOBRB020222739.1:0-11964 GCA_027575285.2 Zoanthus pulchellus
CCTTATAAACATTTTCCGTCTGGCCCCCTTGGCCTCGTTTTCGTGCAAAAAGGCGCCATTTTGGAATAAGGTCTATATTCAGTTAATTGATTCGATCTGTTTTCATTACAATGTTTTAAAAGTATTCAATTTATTTTATTATATTAGTATTTGTATTAGGATGCAACGTTTTTCTTTTATATTTCATTTGATTTCCATTTTCTTTACGTCTAGATGTCTTAAGGAATGGAATTTGGAATGAAGCCCGGAAAGTTACTTCCCCTAGGTTAAAAGATTAGGCTGCGAAGCTACCCTCATTTCAATAACGTACGAAGGCATTTATCTACAAATTTGAAATATCACAGTGAGTGGCACAAGTGGAAGGTGTGGGAGATCAAGACTTTTGATTGTAATACATTTCCAGCTTCTCATTTGAAAGTCCTTTTGTTTCTGCGAGATAAATTTGATTCTTGTAAAACACCGGCGCCTATAAGATCAGTTTTGTATGGTATTCGGTGGGCCCACGAAATGGCCGGTGTTCAATTAATCTCCAACAGATCATCCTTTTGTACGTCAAACAGTTGAAGCACCTAAGAGGTTGCTTGGTTTGAAGCCCGCAAACGTTAAATAAGCGATAGAAAAGGATTTAGTAGATCAATTTTGAAGCAATTCAATAATTCAATGCTTTTTTGTCGGATGCAAGAACGTGTTTTATATTTGCAGTCGGTTTGGTAGGGGCCCTTGTATCAAATGAAATTATTCGTATCGTAAAAAACAATGTCTTGATGTTCGAATTGCATTTTACCATTTTTTTTGATAAAAGGAAAAACGATCAATGCAAACTAGGGCTTACCGTGTTTATTTCCAACTCTGACCGTAAATCCGTGTGCCCGTTATCAATCACAAAAAAATTGTTGAGAATGATTCCAGATAATCTGGTTTAACCGTTGGTTTGGCGCAGTTAACCGTTTAAAACATATCAGTAAAGTATATGACGAAGAGATAAATCAGCAAGAGGATTGGGCATACCCAAGACCATAGAAGAGTTATTAGGGAGCGATCTTAAGGATAGGTTATTTGTGGCTGAGGCCATGCTTTGAACATATTTTATATTTTATTTTGTATTTTGTTTTGGTTACAACTCCATTCACTGTTCTTTGTGTTGTACTCTCACTATACTGGCTGCGCTCCACGGCACAGTTCATTGTCACACTCCAGTTTGTTGTCAATCTCTTGCTATGCCTTTTTCATTGCGAAAAAGAGTAATGAATTGAAGCTTTCTAATGTAACGAAGTTAAAGGCGGAAAGCGTATTCATAACGCCTTGTAGCACTGCTCTCTTTGTGATGACTTCGACTATTGTCAATAATTGGCATTCCAGCATGATAGCCGGATGTATATATAATAACATGATTATTCCGTCTATGTTGAGAAAAAAAAAACATTTATTTTTAACGAGTCGTATTCTCGTAAAAAAACGAGGACCTGCAATATTTTACCAGAAAACGTTGCTAGCAAAAGGAAGTGCTGTTGATTTATCATTTTACCATATTTCCATGAGAACTAATCTATCTCGTCCTCATGGGAAACTAAACGCTGCGGAACCGAAAATTATGTATCATTTTACTGAGATAGATAAAGCAAGTTCTCACGAGATCTTCGAGATATTCGAAGCGGTTTATTAGTAGAGACAAAGTAAAAAAACTTTAAGAAGATCGTGCAAATGCTACCCAATCCAAGGTGGAAGACTTTACTTAGTCTTTCAGTATACTTTACTAAAATATCTCAAACTAACTTTTTCACAAAATTAATTTGACACGAAACAGATTGTCATATCACTGACAATCTTGATAAAAAAAGCAGTTCCGTGCATGTATTAGCCGCTGCGGTACCGAAATTGCAAGCGATGCACGTACCCCATTAATTTTTTTTTTCGACGCGTCTTCTTTCGTGTTTGTTCTTTTTACTAAAATATCTCAAACTAACTGTTACATAATTTGGACTCGAAACATATTGTCAAATCATTGGCAGTCGTAATAAATAAGCCGTTTTGTGTATTTATTGCTGGAGTACCGAAACCGCTAGCAATTCACGTACCCAATCCAATTTTTGTATTAAATCGTTCTTTTATGTTTTTTTCTTTTTACTAAAACGTCAAAAACTAACTGTTTCAGAAATTCGACCTGAAACAAACAGTCAAATCGTTGGCATTCGTAACAAAAAAGCAGTTTTGTGTATTTGTTGCTGCGGTATCGAAATTGTTAGCGATTCAAGTACATTCCGGTCTCATGTAAACGAGGTCTTAATTTAAACTTGAATTTTATCTCAAGCTTCACCCAGCTATAATTCGTTTAAATTGCACCAATCAAACATGACAATAGAACGAAAACTTGTAATGGAAATGTAAAAAAGATAATAAGCCAACACTTACTAAAAATAACAATTAATCCATGATTTCGTTATTATTTCCTTGAGTGCCATATGCATGCATGTCAAAATAAACAAAACACACACATCAAGATCCAACATACTCAAACTTGAAATAAGTCTGTCGTAGGATAAATGTTTACAAATCGGTAGAAGTCTAGTACATCTATGGACTAGAAGTTATCGATTGAGCAACAGAAGCGAGAAATTAAAACTTTAAGTAAAAAGCTAAGCCTGAAATTCCAAGGAATAATTATTTTGTGCCCTATACTAGAGGTAATTCGATAAATCAAAATATATTATTCGAAAAGAAAATCAGATGCAATTTTCTTTAATGTAATTTAAGTTCTGCACAATGACCATCTTGTTTTTTTGTTTCGTCTGCCATTTTTAATGTTAGGTCAAAAAGATGGGAAAAGTCTATCCATTTTAAACCAACGGTACGTGTTTAAAAACGTTTAAAATGAGATGTTTCGAGTATTCTTCAGACTACAAAGTTTATGCTGGATACTAGGATTAACAAATTAAATGATTATGAAGGAGCTGTCACGCAAAACAGCTTTTGGTCACGGTGTTATGGTACTAGTTATAGTATAACCTAAATAGTTTTGAGAGGACGGGTTTGAGTGCGAAAAAAAAAACACGAAGATCGATAACCACAAAATTCAGTAGCCATTCGTTACGTATTTATAATTATAAAAAAATTATAGTTTAAGATATATGTTCTACAGGTTTCTATATTTTAAAAAAGATTCTTTTCTGAATGGTCTGAATTAATTAATCTATAATCATTTTTATCAGGTGTGTTTTTATGTGGATGCTGTGAGAACAGCATCCTTATGCCATCGCATGTGTAAGGTAAAAAAAGAAACTTTGGCAGCCAATAATATCACAAGGAATGCAATCGATTTTGCGTCAATAACATTTCGAATGACGTCGAGTAGTTCTCGGCAGTCTGTCTTTATCACGACTTTGGACTGCCGTACCGATGGCGCCCGAAATGACAAGAAAGCCATAGTTGTTTTGCTGACGAGCAGAGGTTGGTGTCGTCGTGTCCGCCATCTTTGTTTTTCCTATCTAAAAAAGACTAGAAACGAGTCACGTGATCTAGCGTTTTCGAAAATAGTCGTTTACGAGTGTCCACACGGAGACGATAGATGACCGTTTACGAAAATAGTCGCTTTGAAAGACGTTTACGAAAATGAGCGTTTAACGGTGAAAACGA
Source organism: Zoanthus pulchellus (assembly GCA_027575285.2). Classification (NCBI taxonomy): domain Eukaryota; kingdom Metazoa; phylum Cnidaria; class Anthozoa; order Zoantharia; family Zoanthidae; genus Zoanthus; species Zoanthus pulchellus. Next base: position 3,631 of record JAOBRB020222739.1, read on the forward strand.
TATCGTCTTCGTGTGGACGGACGTGTAAACGATCAAATATTTAAGCGTTTACAGATGAAAACGTCTTCGTGTGGACAGAAAGCGTCTTCGTGTGGACGAGGCCTCATTTTTCATTTTCAACCTACTACCCACCCAAACCAGTTTCTACTTCATTCCTAACCCCTCATATAAAGAAAAAGCTCAGTTTGAGACGGGCATTAAGCACAAAAATCTGACCAATATCATTGACTACGAAAAAAATACTCACTAAATTTGTTACACGATCTTGTTCATAAAAATTACTCCGTCATTTCCTTTTCCACATAAGAGCATGCATGATCGTTGTGTTTAATTTTTTTATTCATGATGGAACTAAATTTCAAATACTATTTTTAAAGAAAACATTATTTTTATTTTTATTTAATTTGTTTCAATAAATAGGACAAATAATCTCTGATATACCTTTGGAACTGAAATATAGCAGTTTATAACAAGCATTAAGGTATTAAAAACTAAATTCACTGGAGTGTAATATGAAAAAGATATTTACCAAATGTCCCAGATGTACGAATTCGTCAGTATCGTCGCTTGTATTGCAAAATATGGCAAACACAAAAGAAGAAATGAAACAAGAAAAGTCAAGAGAAGACGAATTATTGTAAAGTCGTCAAGTGAAACCAGCCAAATTCCATAGGAAAAAACTGTCAAACTTTTTCCCAAAGATATTGACGATGCTTGAGTGAGCACGGACGTGTTTTTTAGCTCTAAATCTAAGTGAAGTTTACTTAGAAATAATTAGAAATACTTGATCGAAGAATTGCAACAGTTTAAAGAAACAAGCCATGACAAAAGAAATCTCGAAAATACAAAAGAAAACGAACATTTAAAGAAAAAAGTTAATGTTTTTGGAACTGACTAAAAAGAATTGAGAAACAACATGGCGACCATGAGCAACAAGCTTGAATTAGATAAAAGCATGCACTTTTTATCAGACGAACATGATGAATATAAATCTTTTACATCAAGGAGCTTACTAAAATGACTTCCGATCTAAGAGACTTCGAGGAAAGATCTCTGAAGATTGACAAGGCCACAGAAGCAATCAACCAATACAGTTACAAGTATAACATAAAAATTATTGGCACTTCGCAGAAAGGCCGCAGAAAAACAGATCAAGAAACTGTTGACATTTGTTTAAAACTGTTTCACGAGGTTGGCGCAGAAATTTTGCGATATGACATGGATATTGCCCACAGAATTCCAACAAAGAACAAGAATTACCCTCCGCCGATCATATGCAAGTTTGTAAGAAGAATCGCAAAGGAAGCCGTTATAAGCCGTGAAAATGAGATGACTAAACATGATTTGGAAAAAATCGACCTTCAAAATTCGGCTGGCAGGATTGGTGTTTATGATCACCTCACGCCAAAACCACAAGCCTTGTTTAATAAAGCAAAGATCTTCCAGAAAGAAAATGATTACAGTTTCTGCAGGACAAAAAATTCTGCTGTTCTACACAAACAATCTTAAGATTCAAAGATTATACAAGTAACCAGCTAAGAGGTTATTGAGAAACTAAACAGCAATTTCATGACGCCGGATTTCTCTCAATCCAGCATTCCGCTTGGATTCCCTCCAGTTGGTTTTTCTAGAGACATGCCAAGTTTGCGTGGTTATGGAAGAGGTAGCGGACCAAGAACAAGATCTAGCTACAGGCAAGAATCAAACTCTATAAATGGTCAATCAATGTAGCAGGTTTTAACTGGACATTTAATTTGTTCTATATATATACTATAAACTAATAACTTCAGCAATAACAAAACATATCTAAAAGTTCTTCCGTATTATGGTCAGAATATTTTAATCCAGCATGGTTAAATTAACAATTTATTAGCTGACTGTAACTTAACTACCAAAAAGTATTTAGACAAACTGCATAGTCTTCACGATCTCGATCTGTTCAACCTAAACAGTAAGCAAAGTATCGATTTGCCCGATGCAAGTGCTATAAATTCTAATTATATTTCTCCCAATAAATGATAGCGGACATTTTAACAAATGTCGAGATTCTTTCTCCTTATTACACTGTAATCTGAGAAGCCTAAGGAAAAATCTCGAACAATTTGAAACTCATTTGCTAGATGAACTACCCTTTGAATTTGATGTTATTGGAATATTTGAAACAAAATTAACTTCCAATAGTATACCTCTAGATATAAGTTTGAATATTCCAAATTATTCTTTTGAATATGTACCCACACCTCTATCCTCTGGAGGCGTCGGTATATATATTAGCAAAAGGCTAAATTATACGGTGATAAAGAAAAATTCAAATGAGTCTTTTCAAGCAGTTTGGATTGAAATTCACTTTCGAGACAATGGAATGTCATTTGTGGGGTTGTTTACAGACAGCATTACGTATAACTTCTTGTCTTACTTTTACAGTACTCTAGAAACTAATAAATCAAATGGGAAAATTCTTTATGTTCTTGGAGATTTCAACATGGACTTACTTAAGTTTGAAACATGTTCGTTTAGCCAAAGCTTTCTCGTTTCTTTACAGAGCTGCTATTTATTTCCAACAATCGATAAGCCCCCTCGAGTTTATAATAATTCTGCAACGCTGTTAGACAACATCTTTACAACTAATCCTGTCTCGGGAATATGTAGCGGAAACATAGTATCGGCTATCAAAGATCATTACTCTCAATTTTGCTTAACGCCTTCAATTCAAAGAAAGACAATTTTAAACGTTGTAATAAAAAAAACTTAGAAAAATCTCCAAATTTGCTGAAGGAGAATTTGTTAAAGAACTTTCAAAAATTGACGTAGAAGTTTGTTTTGCAGAGTCTAATAATGTTGGTAAGATGTTTTCTACTCTTTAAAGAAAAAAAATTATATAATTAGTAAAGTCGCACCGCTGAAAAAACGTAGTTCCAAAACAATTTCTAATCCTTGAATAACCCAAGGAATTCGTGGGTCAATTAGAACAAAAAAATCAATTATTTTGTCTGGCAAGAAGGAAAGATATCGTTATTAAAAAAATAAAATTGTAACTCTTTTTAGAATCAGCAAAATAACATACTACCCTTCTTTTTTTTTGAAATGAATATGAAAAACATCAGGAAAACTTGGTCGGCAATAAATTCTGATAGATAACAAAAGAAATAATTCTAAACCAATTTCAGCTCTGAAAGATCACCCTGCAGATACGATGGTCAAGTAACGAATGATCCCAACAAACTACCTTCTATTATTAATACGTTTTTCGCAAACATTGGTGAAGATCTTGCTATAATGATGCCGAAAGGAAAAGTTAAATTCACTGAATATAATTATGAGACATATCGATCAGCTCAGCTCATTTTTTTTTTATTCCCGTCACAGCTTCTGAGATTGAGGAGGAAATTACATGAGTACCGAACAACAAGACTTGTGGCTCAGTATCTTCGTTTCCTACAAGGTTATTAAAGATTTATAAACATATTATCAGTAAACACTTAGCTAAATTAATGAACTTGTCTATTCAAACATGCCGTTATCCAACAAAATTAAAAGTTTCAAGTTCTTACATATCAAGCAAACAAAAAAATCAATATTGCGTTCCACAATGTTCCATATTAGGTCCTCTGCTATTTTTATTATATATTAATGATACTTGTAATAGTTCTAGAATACTGAAATTCCACCTTTTCGCCGACGACACTAATATTCTTTATGCAAATAAATGTCCGAAAGTGTAAGAAAAACTATGAATATCGAACTAAAACAAGTTCAGGATTGGCTAATTGCTAATAAATTAACACTGAATATCAAAAAGTCAAATTTTGTTGTTTTTATCCTCGTCAACCAAAACTTAAAAAACGATTAAATATTAGAATACATGATTTTAAATCTAATAAATACATAAATCTCCAGCATAAAGAACATGTAAAATATCTTCGTGTCTTGATCGACAGTAAACTGTCTTGAAGTAGTATGTAGTAAGATTAGCAGAGTGGCTAGGGTTTTGTCAAGGGTAAGATATTTTTTACCTAAAAAGACTATTATAAAACCCTCTAGCAACCTTTATTAGTATACGGGATCAGTATATGGGACCAAGCCAGCAAAACTCGATTAAATTAACAAGATACTGATTTTACAACAGAAAGCTTTTAAACTGATTTTTCGTTTGAAATCTTTAGAAAGTGCTATTTACTTTATTTATTGAAACCTGGATTTTGCCTGTAACATTATTGTATTTTGATTCGCTGACTCAGCTAATGTTTGATGTAACGAATGATATTGTTAACAAGCTTTTTGTCCACGTTAACCAGATTCATTCTTATGAAACAAGATCTTCTGCGAAGAATAATCTCTTCTCGAAATATTCCAGACTGAATATAAAAAGTCAGTCCTTTTCTTGAGTGGGTATACGTTTGTGAAATCAAATTCCAGCATCTGTTAGAAATTTGTCTAAAAGTCGTTTCAAAAAAGAAATCTGTCTTTGCTTATTTAAAAATTTACAAACTAATGGCTACTTCATTGAAATTCCCAAATTATTAAAAAAATAGCTAATGTACATCTCAGAACTGTATATACCTCAATCTTCGTCCATTTAACTTACTTTATCTAAATACGAAAGTTATCTTACTGAATTAATTATAATTATTTAATTTTTTTTTTTTGACTGCTTTTTTTTCTTTTTTAATATGAGCGATATATGTAAATTATGAGTCTAACTTTTAATCTGCCTCGAATAGCTGTATGCTAGTTGCAGCTGGTTAAATGAGTATTTGTAATTAATATTTTTATGATACTGAAAGTCAATAAAGTTTTTCAGCTTAAACTTTGCTTAAATTTGACACTTTGTGCGAGAATTCAATGAACATATTTTCTCCTTTAGTTTGTCGTAGTTTATAACCATATAATAAAAACAACATTACACAGTGGTTTAAAGATACGAAGTTTATTTTCTCGTAATGAAAACAATATTTTACTCGTTCGCTAAGCTCGCTCGTTGTTATCACTCAAAAATAGATTTCATATCTTTGCGCCACTATGTAAGATCCTCTATATCCTTACAATAGGTTTTGATCAGATTGAAATTTAATGCTAAATTTAAATCAATGACTAAGGACATTCTTCTTTATAATTTTGCATTTTGCTTTTGTTTCTAGGCTTGTTAATACATTTCAAAACAAACATCCGAAATTCCATTTGAAACCGATGATGTCTAAAAGTAAAAAGAAATGGGTTAAGACAACAGTTTAGAGACAGAAGCAGAACTGGTAGCCAAACAATACAGATTAAGTAAGCTTGGTAAGAATGATATGTATTCAAAAAAGAATTAAAGAAGTCTAAAGTTGTCAAAGCTCTGCTGCTTAGAATTGGAGCAAGAGAGAGAGGAACTATGCTAAATATAAAGTTAGTAAAAACCAGGAGAGCAAGTTTTCTTGCAAGAACGCCTTCCCTTTTGACTCCCATCTTTGCGCTGGATTTCCTGACCACAATGTAGATGTGGATGTACAGTGGTATCGTGCAGAGGAAAAGAAAACTATACAAAACTCCCATAAAAAACGAGACAGGCATTGACATCAGTATTCGTTGATTATTTAAAACAAATGGGACTTGAAAAATATGTCGCCCAGATGCTGAACAATAAAAATAATTGAAAAGAAAATTATTTTCTTCTTCCTCCTTCTCATTCAAGAAGAACACCGCGTCAACACTGTAACCAATGGAAACAAACCATGTGACAAATATAGAGATCAGTGAAATCTTTTTTGTCAGCCTTCTGCTTGGTTTCATAGAAAAAACAATGACGAGATACTTTTCAACAGTTACTAACAAAGAATTTATCACAGACACATTCTGTGCAACAGTGAAGATGAAAGCCTTTGCAAGACAAAAGTTCTTGGGTGGATTTAAAGAAGAGTTTTTTTTTAGGAACGTGCTATCTTGAAATATTCCTTCCGAGTAGCTAACGATTAACATACAACAGACACTCAAAAGCATGTCACAGACTGCCATGTTGAACATTAGAACCATAATAGGGAACTTACGAAGAGGTTTGGAAGCCAATACAACAACGACGATTACCAGGTTCAAAATCAGAGCCACGGCTCCAATAAAATATAGGCTGTTAAAGAGATTACGCATTTGATGAAGAATATCTGGCAGGTGCTTAAACCTTTTGGAGGTAACACAATCGCCTAAGCTGCAGTAGCATTCTAACATATAGCCAGGACTAAGGTAACGTCTTGGTGATTCATAGTATGTTTCCCATTTAGAAAAAGATTGATCCGGAGCAGCGCAAATATTGCCTAAATCGTCTACTTCCCTGTTTCCTCTAACATAAAACATTTTCACTTTTGATAGACCTTGGCTTTTGTTCTTTAGCCTGTTCTGTAGCTGTAGAATTTGATGTCCCTCCACTTTGCTGATGTTGCATTGTTCACAAGCCCCTGTCCACTCCACTCCATATAGTTTTCGTATATTAGGTAGAGTCGTTAAAAAAAAATCCCAAAAGTAGCGATTGGCAAAGAACGTGCCTTTAATAACAATTTTCTCCAGTCTTGAAACAATTTTATGGTGAGATACGTTCGTTGGTAGAAGCTTCCAATATCGATCGAGTGGGGATGTCCTTCCACTGGTGTATGAAATATCCCTAAGCAATTACAGTTTAAACACATAGTTAATGAAACTTTCTGTGACCTGGAAACAAAAGCAGTGTACAACATTTCAACTAACTTCGACAACAAAGGGCAGTAATCGCTGCAACAGTTGGTAAGATCTTTGCCTTCAAGCAAAGATCCTTCAAGGTAGGTAACTGCCTACAAGCAAATGTTGCGAGCTTATTTGGGATGGATTAGTCTCCCGTTCAAAGGAAACTCTCATCTACCTAAAAGACTGCAAAAGCTTGAGACAAGCGTCGGATCCTACATATATATACATGTATACACATGGTTAGCTGGTTAACCCGGTTGGTAAGGCGCCAGTCTGCTGTGCGGGGGGTCTCGATTCCCGGTCGGACCAACACTAAGAATCTTAAAATAACTGAGGAGAAGGTGCCGCCTTTACTCTAAGAGCTTGCAAATGGTTAGACCTTCGCGTCTTCTCGGATAACGACGTTAAACCATAAGAAAAGTTTCGATCTCTCTGTCGAGGGACTTAAAAGGACCCACACACTTCTCGCAAAGAGCAGGGTGGTGATCCCGGAGTTGTGGTCTTTCTCTAGAACTGGGGGCACTTTTTATCGGCTGCCCACAACATGCGAGCAGCTCAACGGACTTTCTAAGACCCTCAAATTGTTAAAATCTGTATTTAATTGTAAAGCTCTTAGAGCTTTAGGATAACAGCCAAATAAATACTGTAATCATTTTTTTATTTACTATGTATATACGATGAACTAAAAACCAAGATTAACTGTCTTCCAAAAAGTGGAAAGCTTATGCAGGACCGGCGGAAGGAATTCTTGAGAGGGCAACAGATCGAGAGCCAGAGAAGTACACCTCTTCGTGACATGCTTGGACGGGAAAATTTTGAAAATATTGCTCTCAGGAAAATGTTTTCCCGCATTTTGGGGCTAAACGCAACGAGATTGGGATGTAAAGATTGCTATCAAAATGATCGAACCAAAAATCTAAACTTTGTGTTGTAATAATCACTGTTTTACCAAAAATTAGAACAAGTCTTTCAAATATTATTATTAACGAAGAAAACTAAAAGTATCGTACATCTTATAGCTTTAACGTATAACTTCTGTTTTACACTGAGTGAATGTTGCACTGAAAATAGGCAAAGAAAAGTCTCATTGTTCGTTTACAGTTTACCTAAGAACTGCGAACGGTAATCACGATACCTATGGAAACGAAATTATTAAACGAGATTTAGCTTTATCACTTACACTTAGTGAAATGTCCAAAAACAAATCTTCAGTCTATTTTGATTTGAAGATAACAGTGTTTGCAACAGAAACTTGATTTAGTTTATCCCTTTTCTCCTTATGGAATTTAAATACTGCCAGAGCGTTGAAGCAAAATGCTGTCATGATCATATCCATGCTTGTATTCATTATTATTTCTGTCTAATATCAATTTACAAGATCTGAGCAACTGCGCCATGGTAGGAAAAAATATAGTTAGATGACAAGTATCTCAACATTTGTTCGTATTTTACAATAGCTCTCTATTATTCTTCCAACGTGAGTTACTGTAGTTTTTTGCTTCTTTTTGTTCAATAAAAAGTTCTTGTGGCACAAAACCATCTTCGTCTTGTTTCAGCTCGGGGTTCCAATTAGTCTTGCACCGGCTCGTCTAACACAGCCTATTGTAAAATTTGAGTACTCCTGAAGGACGCCGGTAAGTGAGCGGA
>JAOBRB020222849.1:0-11963 GCA_027575285.2 Zoanthus pulchellus
CATTTTCTTGTAACAACTCGAGTTTGAATTTCGTGCTGTAAATCAGAGACGAGATATGAGCAAAACTATTTTCTTTCAAATCGCTTTTGAAGTTTAAAGCAAAATTACGTCACAGAAACAAAAAACTTGATACCCTGAATGCATAATGAGCTAGACAGACATAAGCTCAAAACCTGTAAATTTAGGCGGCTAAACTTTCCGAGTTTAATACTTTTGAATTGGTCTCTTAAGAAAAGCAGACATTTTTTACTTCATAGGCACTTTAACTGCAGGGGTTTATATACAAATGTGGTGTGTGGTTGAGGCCCTTTGTTCCCTTTGGAGCTCAGAGGCATAGTAGCGTATGTACAAATGTATTCACGATGGCCGTAAAAACGATCTCCTACTTAGTGGAATAAAATGCCCTTTGGCGCTATGGCACACTAGTAATTTCCATTGCCACAAAAAGCTTTAGCTTTATAAAATTAAATCATAAGCAGATATTGAATGAAAAAAACATGAAGGTAAAATTGTTGCAACTTTATTTTGTTTTCTGTACAATGTAAATTACAATTTCAACATTTTTCACTAGCGGCGAAAAGAGCTTTACCGTACTGTACTCTTAATGTTTTATTTTTCATATAGTTTCAGCTACAATTAAAGCTTGGAATACTTGTTTTTTGTGCCACTGTACTATGGTCTGATAAACTGCAAAGATCTTCATGATAATTTCATGCGAAGTGAAATCAATATATTACGAAGATATTTTTCTATATCACATGACATGTTACTCATTGGTATGTCTTTAATTTTAGAAAATTTGCTGGCAAAACTAAACTTAGCTTACCATAACAAAAACTTTGTTATTTATCATTTCAACTCTTGTCGTTATCATGCACATAAAACAGCTATCAAAGTGTCTTAATTCATCATCTAATGTACATATTCTTGTACGGAGCCAATGGCCGCATACTACCCTGGACAAAGAGATTCGGGACAGTTGTTCTTTTTCGTCGAGCTCTACTCAAGGCTTCAACTCTTAAGAAAACGAAATTGAATGGAAGGGGGATGTGGTATTGTGCTATTTTAGTGAAGTGCCCCAAACGTTTTGTCCAGGACTTTAGTTTGTAATAAGTTTGTGACATCAAAACAATTAGTAGTCATAACCTCAAAGGAATCGATGTTTCACTTGCACTCCAAACAATCACCTGGAATTCTCTGATGTCTGCTTAGCTGGGAGGCCTGTGAAAAAGTCTTGTCACACTTGTCACATTGAAAAGGTTTCTCCCCTGTGTGAGTACGGATGTGATTATTGAGTGTTGTGGAACCTGAAAACGAGCGTGAACAATAACCGCACTTAAATGGCTTCTCCCCCATGTGGTTGACGACATGCGTTCGCAGTTCGTTCGGAGAACAAAATGATTCGGGACAGTGGCCGCACTGGTATGGTTTTCTCGGGGTGCGTGGACACACGTGAATCTGCAACGTGGCCCGCTGTGCAAACGTTTTACCACACTGACCGCATTTCCACATACAACTCACATCTGAAACGTCAGCGATTACAGGCGACCGGGGAGGAGAGGGTGAAGAAGGTTTCTCTTCATCAGAGCTTGGAGTATAACTTGATCCAGACTCGCTTGTTTTTCTTGAAAGAGGAGAATGGCTGTCTATCGTGGAGAGTCGTTGTTGAGGGGAGCCATGAACAGTTACAGCGATACCATTCACTGCAGGTTTTCCTTGCGGTGGATACTCGCACGGATATATGGGTGGTTCTGATCTCGGCAGTTTTCCCATCTGTCGCTGGTTACTTAGCTGTGAATCAGGCTCAAAAGAGAAAGAGCGCTTCAAACCGGCAGCGTGGGTGGTTGGGAGATTAAATGTACTGGGTAGAGGTTGTCCAGTCTCCTTTGGAAGAGGTGCTGTGGGAATCTCTCGTGGCGCTATCACGACCATGGTGTTGTTGATTGGCTTGGATCCTGAATATAAAAATCGAGAAATTAAATTGCACTTGAATGGAGTTTGTGGTTTCGTGTTGATTGAACCTCGGTGATTTTCTTATTAATCTGTTGTATTTTCCACAGATTGATAACTTCCTAATTATTAAGAGAAGGGCGGACTGTATGTCTTGAAGCCACCCGCACCACAATGTTATGTTCTGGAATAAGACCTAGGCGCTTCTTGTCATTTAAGCTGTCTAAATGAACATCTTGTGTGGATCTGTCGTCATCTAATGGTAGTCAGACACTTACGCGCTCATTAGCAGGTTGTAATATGAAAATATATATCCCACGCAAAACTTTAAACTACTAGCGTCGGAGTAAAGCTCTTGTTGACGATATTCTTAAAAAAAACTAATAAAGAAACAAATAAAGGAGTCAACACGACGTTTTAAAAAAAAAACTAATATTATATTTCGGCTAGCCAAACTAGCCTTCTTCATGTGTGGAATAAATTCAAATTTGAATCATTAGCAGGGATGCATGTGAATATAAGCCGGTCATTAAGACATATGCAGATGACGAGAAAATAAATTATAAAGGGATGGGAAGGGGGCGTGTGACTTGCTTCAAACCTATAGCTTACCGTTAGAAATAAAGTTGGACATGTCAAACATCGATTCTGGCATTCCAAGATAATGCGGATATTTGTCATCGTACCAAACCAGGAGTTCCTTGCCAACCGGAATCTCTTTGAACGCGCGGTAGTAAATGTTTCCCAAATACTGGAAGGCGAACAGATTTTGTTCCTCTTTGTTGCGGGCACAACGGATAAACCTCATCCAACTCGAAGTATTCTCATCGCTAGCGTCAATGTAGCCAACCAGGGCACCGTCTTGGAAAATCTATAAGAAAATTTTTAATGAGTCCTGACTTATCTTTTTACTGGGCTACCTATGGTAAACCCAGCTATAAATCCGGGGTTCTTTTGTCGAACATTCCACAATTCCTTGCAGCGCCAGTTGTGTTGTGAGGAAATGAGGGGCCTGGAACAAATGATAGCCCAGTGAACGCTTTTGGAGCGGATTGTTACGTATTTGTTACAGATCAAAATTATTTCTAATGTTTTTGAACTAGTTTATTTTTTCATATTTGTTCCAAACTAGTTCATTTCTCTTATTCAGTATTGTGTTGTCTTCCATTACTTATTTTTCTCTGCACTTCTCCTCTCCTAACCCGAACAACCAGTCTTGGGCCCAGCATTTGTCCAAATGTGAAACTGGGTTTGCGATGACAAAAAATTTCAACCTCGACTTGTGTTTAACGCGTTAGCAGTTATTTTTTGTAGCAAACTAGGTGAGATGACTTTTTATTAAACTCGTGTATATGATGGGATAGATAAGAGCAACAACTAACAATGAGAGTTTAACACAAACCTCCCACATGTAAGAAGTGTCTTGTCCAGGGACAAAATCTTCCGATTTTATCCGCCGTCCTTCGTACGGTCCGATCCAGGTCCCCATAGGAATCACCTTCTTCGTACAGACTCCGTAACCAGCCCCAGGAATACTCGAAAGACAAAGTTCAACTTCTTCAGGGAAAGACTTCACAGCATTCGATACTTTTTGCTTTTCCATGCTTTCCGGTTTTCTAAGAGAGTGCTTTGAACCATGAATTTTGCACTCTGTTTCACAATCATCGCGGCAAATTTCACACCCTGCAAAAATATTCAAAACGGAAGTAAGACCTCGTGGTGTCCTCAACTCCATCAAGTATAATTTCAAAATTCATTTTGCCAGCACAAATTAAAAGCATTTGGCATGATTTCCTCGCTGGCACGTATAAACGTATGTACGCAATTTTATTTCGTTTGCAACTGTAGAAATCCAGGGGTGTAGCGTGGTCAATTTTTTAAGTACGCACAAGTATATCAGTAATCTAGAAACCAAAGAAAACTGAGCGAAAAACACTGCGTTCTTTTTTTTTCGAATTAGTTGTTTGAAGACAAGCAAATAACAAAGCGTATTGCCCTTCTTTTGAACAAAGTTGGCGCAAACAAAACTTGTTTTGGTTGTGGATCCTCAAGAAGACGCTAGATAGTTTTTCACTTTTTATAATATAGTTATCATTTATTAGCTAAGAGCAAGGCGTCTTTCTATGTGCTGTGCAAACTGCTATTTTCGTCACAAAACCTTGATGGCATACAAGTAAAATGTTAAAAATAGAAAGAAATACTAAAAATTTCAAGATTTCCTGGTCATTTCAAGTACGCACGTGCGTATATGCGTATGTAGGACACTACGCGCCTGAAATTAGGCCTTGGAAACGGTTAGTTTGCATGAACAAGCGGCATCACGGAAAATTTTCCTAATGAATATTACATCAAAACACAGAAAGTTCACCCGTCCTCTCTTATCAAAACTCTGATCAGATAATTTTAACGAACTCGTGCTGTAACATGATGACTTATTAAGAGATACTAATTACCAAATTGGAAAAGGTTGGGCTTTGGAGGAAAGTTATCTAGTCTTTTAAATCAAGAGATAGTTGCTAAACAATAACATTGTTTTGCGAGATGACTGGCCAGTAATAACATAACAAAATTTGTGTGCTACTGAAAAACCAAGGGTTTATTAGACGCTCTTGCTTCGTTTTTGATGACATTCAAAAGATTTCGCAATGTCATCAAAAAAGAAGCAAACGTGACTAATAGTGATAAACCCTTGCAAAAACTTAAAATAAAAACGATCCGGCGAAAAGCTGTTTTGAATATTGTAAAATGTAAATTTCACAGTTTAATCAGGGGTGGGTAATTATTCAGTTAATACGTTTCCACGTGTCGTTACAACAACTCTTACTAAAATAAAAAATAAAAACACTTATAAAAATGTCCTCTGGTTAAAAATTTACTAAGGTTTGAGCTGATGTGCACTTCATCAGTTAAAAATGAAGTGAAACGGTCTCTAATACAAAAATATATAAGAAAAAGATAAAATAATGCTGAACAGAAAAGACTACTTCTTTTTAAAACTGCAATACTATTAATTTAGGGAGTACAAGAACGTTGATATGCATTTTTGGCAGCAAAGGTAACACTTGCCAAGATGCCAAAGATTTTTCTTACACGAATGACGAAAGAGCCTTTGTTTATGACGATTGAATTAATAAAATCGATACTATGGTTCAACAAACAAGCTTATTTCCAGAAAAACCCGCAAACAAGAGTGTAGAAAATTTGCAAGATGCTAAGAAAATTAAAAATTCGCAAGAATGTGATTAATACAATACTATTTCTAAGTATTTTTTTAATTAATACAGTCATTAGACTTAAAGATGTGAAGGCTTTTGACACTGCAAACTGATATTACGGTTTAAACTTAAATTCTCAAGACACGTGCTTAGTATCACTGATCCATGAAAGATAAATGCACACTATTTGCACGCGTTCAATTTTCTCCGGCTACCAATACCCAAAGATTTTCTGTCTTCAAACCACTCTTAATTCGAGCTACCTCAGTTACAAAATACTTTTAAAATAACGAATAGCAAATGAGCAAATACTTTTGCAATGCCAATCTTGAAAATCATTGGTACGTTAAGTTCACATGAGCTTACTTGGCGGGTAAAACAAAAACTCTTTCTAAGATTCAATCTTACAACTTATTAAAAATACTTAATCTATCAAATTATCTTGTACAAATGGAGAAATTCACGGGAAGCGATTTTTGGTTCCACTTAACGTTAACTGATTTGAATGAATCAAAAAACTTGGTCAAGGCCTTGAGCTGCTGTTCTTAGCATCTTTCTCATTTTGTGCTTGCTTTTTTGGGAGTGAGTAGCCTAACTGATTTAAAATTAATTAAAGACCAAAAGTTTCAAGAAGTTTCCTCTAATAAATGATAGAGTGATTTAATAACTACGCCAAATCTTCCATGCGAGGTATTCATGGCGGATCGGACAGTGCTTTACATTAAAAACGAATATTAAACGATGACGATGTTAGAATTTTAAGCAAATTGAAGTAAATCTCGTATACTTACAAAAACTAGATTTAACCATAGGCTTGTTGTTGTTCGCTGGGATACCATATTCTTTAATCTGATTCGTGTTCAACGCCTGCACGTCGTTTTGCCTGTACAAACATCTGTAAACATCGGTGTATGTGAATCTAATCGGGCTGCTTGTTGTCACAACTTGCTTGCTTTTCTTGTTTGAAGGTTGGTAGTCATCAAGTGGTTCAAAGATGTTGCTTAGAAATTGTTTGTAATCCATGTTGATTTTAACAGCCTTTCGGGTCGAGGAGTAAGACATGGCGACACGTTAGATAGAACATGCGTTTTGGCGGGAAAGCTACGTAATTTTCTACTTGATTTTACACATTTGATTATTTTAATGTTTAATCAAAAATAACTCCAAATACCGGCCCCAGATGCTAACATATATCAAGGCCTTTGTTCCATGCATGGTTACGTTTAGTCACGCACTATTTAATCAACAAGTTAAACTAGTTTTTTCTTATCTTTTTTTCGGAAAACCATCAAAGATACCGGTTAATAGAATATGGTTCAAACTTATTTCTGTATTTTTTAAAATTCAAGCTAAAATACTTTAAACCTTTGTATGTGTATACGTATGTCATTTTTAGTTTTCATAGACCTACAACCAAAATATTATTCCGTATTTAAGAAAAGACAAAAAAATTAACACTCAAGTATTATTCCGGATTCAAGAATAGGTATAAAAAGAAATGACTATAAACTAAAGAAATACTAACAGCTTTATTTGTTTAATTCTCGGATGCTCTTTGCTCTTTATAAGTAATAATGAATGGTTGTTTGTTTTTTTTCCTTTTTCCTTTTTCGTCTTTTTTTCTTTTTTTTTTTATTATTTTATATATAATGTTTACCTCCGTATATGAATATACTGCTTCATGCTATCTTTCTTTGTGCCTGGCCCCCTGTCCACATTAGCTTTTCAATTATTTCAGGGGGCCCGTACGCCTGATTTACTAAAATATTCCCTGGACAAAAACCAAACAAACTCTATTGTACAAGACCGGGGGTAAATAAATCATTGTTGTTGTTGATTACTTCTCTTACCTACAAGACGAGCCGTGATTTAGAACACGAGGTCTGCCGTCTGTCTAATTTATTCGTATTTATAAGGCGGTGTTGTAACACTTTTCATGATTCAACTTTTAACGCAAAGTTTTGCGCAACGATAGGATTGACACGATCTAACTTTCTTAAAATTTGTCATTTGTGTGAAAGTAAAAGTATTTGAAACCAATTTAAAAACGCGCAACGCGTTAGCAAGCAAAATATTGCGCGAAACCATTTTACACGACAGTCAACTTTTTCATCGATGCACAGAAATTCGCGTTTAATGTTGGTTCCTGTAACATCACCTTTATAAAAGAGCTGACGAATAGGTGCTCAAGTCTTAGGAGAGATCTGGGTTATAGAAAGCCACCAATCGGATATGCGCTGGTGACCATGTATAATTTATTTCTTGGGAGAAGTACGTTTTTTCCTTTAAATACCTCATATTTTCTGAAAGATTCCTGAGACATTGATTCGTCATCATACATTTTCACTTCCTTATATGTAAACCCAATTGCAATAAAGCTCGCTTTGCAATTGGTTCAAAAGTAATGGTCTTTAATTTCAATTGTTTTTGAACCAATTACAAAGCGAACTTACATTTATGGAAGAGAAAATGTAATCTTTCTCCATATTTTTCTCTCCTCTCCTAACTGATCTTAATATACAAAGTGGTTATCATCAAACATAGGTTTAGAAGAGCAAGAATTTAGAGCCAGGGACGGAATGAAAGAAAGAGCACTAGATAGTCAGAATTTAGGCGTGCACGTGTTTAGACTGATAATGGGCCAGTCGTTGGATTTATGGTACACATAATTCAAAATAATTGACACTGTCCAAAATTGTAACGAGATTTTCACCCGCTCGGCTATCCTTAAAAAATTTGAATTATTAGATTATCTATTTATCATCAGGTATTCTCTTTTTATGCAAGTACAAATGCTCATCTTGGTCACAGGATAACTACACGTTATTAAATTTTCAACCTCGAATATTGCGTTTCTAGCGCTCTGATTGGTTCACTCAATCTCGGTTATCAGCTCATATACCGAATGACCATATATGAAAACCAACGAACAATGTCGGTTATCAATTTATTAAAACGTTTTTGTCATTTTCAAGTATCGAAGAATACGGAAAGTTCATAAAATTTAATAAAACAATTATTCCATTCGCGCTTGTCGGATATGAGATGATTATAGCCAACTCGGCGCTGCGCCCCTCGTTGGCTATTTACCATCTCATATCCAACGCACGCTCTTGGAATAATTGTTAATTAAACTTAGCAAACAAAAACCAAAATGTTTTTCGTTATTTGTCAAGAGCATTTGAACACTTGAAAATCGACAGATAAGCTGCAGTACAGTTTGTCTTTCAGAAAGCACAAAAGTCCTTTCTTTGTTAGCTCGCCATGAATATTTAATCAGTGTTAAAGAATGTTATAAAGTTATTTGTACGTGTCTTTCAAAATATGGGGTCCAAAAATTTAGTGGAATTTTTTAAATCCAATTTTGGGCTTATCATGGTAATTCCTGTTGATAAAAGATCGAGTGGAGTGTTAGTTAACAATGAGAGTAAGTACTTTGCTTAATGAAGCAAAACACTTTGTTTCGCCATTCGTGCAAAACCAAACTGTTTAAGTGAGATTGAATACTTTTCTTAAACGATCCTTTCCAAATCTTAAAGACATGTACCGTCTCTTTTTCTATTCTTGTAAATTCTTCAATACTCGATAATATCATAAGCATTTTTGTACGTCTGTTATAACAGTGTGGCGTACTGATATTTCAAAACACAGTAGCCATTATCTGCCATTGTATAAAATTCCCCACTATGCCGTTGGGTAGTCAACTAAAAACGCAGAAATTGCCTTTTGTTGTTTGATTTCAGTGTTATCTAAACTTGTCTGTGGGTTTGAATTCTAAGCTAATTGTAAATTTTGTGCTTAGATCGGGTAATCTCAAAAGGAAGGGTTCTTCAAAAAGTACCAATGGAGGTGTTTATCGATCCCCAGCCTTAATCCATGTTCTGTGACCCGTTAATGCTTTTCTCACTACGGAATTTTTATTGAAATGCGTAAACAATTTTTCAGCCTTAAAACGAATCTATAAGATACCAGACGCTCTCTGATTCGGATGAATCTAGTTTCTTACAGGTTGCGTATACAGAATTTTTAGTATGTTCTCTGTGGTGATCGGTTCGTTGACTGGAACACACCCATAAATAAACTTTAGTGGTAAAACTCGAAATAATCACTTACCGGTGAATCATTTGCCATATTTAACTGATCTTTTTCGTTACCTACATTCATGGGCATCCTGTGTGGGTATTCTCTCAAAATTGCTTTGCCAAAAAGGAACCAAGGTGTTATCAAACAGTATACAGTGTTCTGAAAGCAGGCAGCCCCTGACTATCCTTATATTTGTGCACCTTGCATTTATGTGCATAGATAATTATAAATAGGTGAAACCTTTTTTCTGCTCTCTTGATCTTATTTTGGTAAATACCGACAAAAGAGAGCTTATTGAAACCTTAACAAAGCCAATCCTTGCTTTGGTGATTTAGGATAATAGAACACGTTGAAAACAAAGCTACGCTTGAATTTTCTTGAATATATATTCAAGAATCTCCTGAGCTGCTGGTCACAATGTGAGTAACCAGCAAGAATGTAACAGATTGTTTGGATATCCAACTTTCCCATTAAGAACACTGTTTGTTTGAATTATACAAACGCAACTTATATAAAAAATTTTCAGCTACTTCTATGTAATTTGCACTTTGGCGTTAGAACTTATCACGTGATTAAAAACTTGACGCTCCAAAGAAGACAGAAAATAAAATATACTTTTAAAAAGATGTTTAATTTCAATTTTCAAATAAAACATTTCTTTTGTTCTTTATGTTGTTTAAAGTCCATTTCTTTTGAATAGCCGCCGGTTTAAATTTGAATAATTATCATGTTTTCATAGCAAAGTGTCCGATACAAATTAAACGCTTGATAAGAATGTAATCTTGTGGAAAGGGGAGGACAAATCTTTTATCATAATTCGCAGTATAAGAAAAGTTGGAAATGGGTTTCGGTGACTTAATTAACGCTTAGCATGGGACACACATGGCTGATCTGAAATAGCTACGCTTACAGACCATAACGCTCGCCTTTGTTTGAAATTTAAATTAAAGAAAATGAATTTTGTGAAATTTGTAAAATTTCCTATTTGGAATGATTTTAATCATTCTTTGCTTTGTCTCCAAATTGTATAAAAGTGATAACAGTTTTATTCACATTATCAACTTAATTTTTACACCGAAAAAAATGTCAAGTTAATATAAGGAATTTAATGGGCGGTTTAGTTAAGCCAGGTGAAGATATTGCTTGCCAATGACGGATATTAAAGATGATTCGTTCATACGTAGTAAACCTCAACTCAGCTAACGTAATACGGAGACGGGAGACAATTGGCTCTAATTTTTGAAAATACTTTTAGTTATATATAAAATTGAATACAATCCGCCCTCTTGGGAACTCAAGGATAGTACATTGACTTGAAATGCATCAAAAATCTTAAATAGTTTTTCTTGGCTTTTTTTTAGGAAAATTACATAGTTGGGGAGAGTTTTTGGAGCCTTTTGCTTCAAAGGCAAAGAATGGAATTTCAGAAACGTTTGAAATTTCATATTTTACCTAAATATGATAATAGTTTTTGCTCTCGTGGTGATGACATTATCATCTAGACTTGCCAGTCGTAGACACAAGTTTATTGTGTGTTCTAATCCCATGCATCTCATCGGTTCACAGAGTTTTTTTAAATCTTGGCGATGCAGCTTTCGCGAAATAAACAAATTAAAGAAAATAATTTTCAACAAACAATATCCTAATTGAATTGTTGGTATATTGATCTTAAATGTAGTTGAAATGTTTTAAGTTGAAGAGGATTGAACCACTATTTTTTTCCCGCCAATACGAACAATTATACATGAATTTATTTAAATTATGCACTAAACTCATTAGTTAGGTAAAATTATGTTGAGAGTATTGTTGAGTGTTAAGGCGGTACTACTAAAAGAACTTTGTCTTCAAATACAAACTTTTCAATGAATTTATACCATGTTTCAACATATGACTACTAAACATGACCAGCAACTGCATATTTGAGTTTATTGAGCCAGCTTCAATAAACTGCTGAAAAGCACCCTCTCCTTGAGAAAAAAAAAAGAGCAAAAATAACTAGACTGAATGACTTGAAAATATTTTTAGCAAATGGCTAGTATGAAGGTCTTTGTTTTGTGCATAGAACTTTCATTTATTTCAAATACTTGCTGAGAGAAAAATCTTTAAGCCTAAAATTTAGAAATAACAAGACTTATTTCTTCAATTTCTCCCTGCCACACTAAAATAAAGCAACAGAGTTACCTCGTTTCGGGTCTATTCCAAAGGGGGTTTGCCCTACATAATTTTCAGGCACAACTTAATGGGCAACTTTAAAATCACAGAGTGGAAGAGTGGTTGTAATGAAGCACTTTTACTTAGATACTAAAGCTCAAAATTATATGGAGTAAATAAAAAAATGCTGGAGTTGAATTTCAACACTTTTTCAAGAAACAACACTTGAGAGGGGTTTGTGACACATCAAAAGAGAGAAAAAAAATGAAGTAACCCAAGATTTGAAGCTAAATGAGATGGATTGCAATCAGATTTTTTAAATTTATGAATGGAATCAGATAATGAATGTGAAAAACAACAAATTTTGCCTGAAACACAAGCTGTCTAAGCTCTTTTATTCAATTGTACATGTTAGTCTACAGTAAAATTGAATTTTTATTGACAAACCTGAAAAACCTGAGCTGAAATAACCCAGTTTTTGCTGGCGTATGCAGTCGATCAGCCATAGAACACAAATATGCACCATTGCATCATGGGAAACCCGGAATATTTTGCACAGGGAAA